>JAZGVQ010000003.1:0-46722 GCA_037356215.1 Thalassiosira gravida | reverse complement strand
TGGAACTATCTCAAAGCCGCTGGATACTGCGTATAACTAAACGCAAAACGCTCTAGTGTATTTTGCGCTGATTTAGACTCAAAAATTGGACCTTTGTTGTCCATTTTTTGAGGCTTCAACGATCTCAATTAAACGCAAATTGCACGAGTGCAATTCCTGTTAAGTCGGAATCAGAAATTGGGCTTCATTCGCCCATCTTCCGATGCTCTATTGGATACGACTAAACAGGGAATGCACTAGTGACCAGCACCGCAGATGTGGCTGGTCCTTCGGGATACGGGTCAAGGTATAGCGGCTTCGCCTAACGCTTACCCGCCATTAGGGTTAGCGTGGGTCGTTATCGTAGGCGTGAGTAATGGTTTAATATATATAATGTGGGCTATAATGATACAAACACGTGAATTTATACCTTGACGAGAAGTGGGGGGCATCCTAGTAAAGTTCTCAAGGCGTGTTAAGGGGGGACTCGGAGTCTTTCTGTAATTTAACAAAGCTGAATCTGCTATAGCCTATGTTTGGGCTAGTGTTTTATTTTGTAACTGGTGAGGAATACCATGAAACTGAGAAAATTTTTAATAACCGCGTCAATCGTCGCGCTGGGCGCAACATCTGCACAAGCACTTGTTGTTAACACACCAACTGGTGACGCCACCAAAGTTTTGGCGTCTGAGTTAAATTTAGCCGCGACGCCTGTTAACGGCACGTTTGGATTTAGGATTCAACGCACAGGTCTTGGCGATTATCCGCAAGGCTCAACGATTAAAGTCCGAGTAACGTTACCAGCAGGCCGCACGATTAATGGCGATATGACGGGCAACGCAATAACAGCAAACCTTGGCTCTACAGGCGTAGTTACAGCCGGCGGAACAAATGGCGCCCAATTTATTGAGTGGGACATTGTTTTTGCAGCCGGGGAAAACATCCTGACCGTCGCCGGGTTGGCTGTAGCGGCTAACGCAGACATTGCGGCTGGTGCCAATATGACCGTGTCTGTTACACAAGGTGGTAACGAAATAGATATTAACCCGCTTACAGACGCGACGATTTTCCCGCCAGCAGCCGCCAGTAACTTTGCCGACGTCGCCGTTGTCGCCGATGTCACGTTAACTGAAATCCTTCTGCCGAACCTAGACGTCTTCACTGCGGCCGACAAAAACATCGGTACTGTATTGGCGCAACTTGTTGGCGCGCCGAGTGCTATTGATTATACACCAACCGCCTTTGCGATTGCAAATGTCGGCAGTGCGAGCTTCACTGTTAATTTTCCAAATGGCACGGCTGGTATAACATCAGCAACGTTAACTCAAGGCGGCGGCGCCGGCACGCTTACGGGTACAATAACGCCTACAGGTATTAACTTTGCAACAACCGGCGCGCCGGCCGTAGCGTGGTTTTTAGACGGAACGCCTGATGTGATTTCTGTTGCAGGAACGCCAGGTTCAGGGTTCCAAATTGCGGCTCAAACGCCAACAGTTACGGGTGTTACATATACGCTTACGCCGACCCCGCAACTTGATGCAAGCGCATCAGCGACTACAGGAGCGGGCAACACCGCTTTGGAGACTCTTAATCGCCAAGGAACAGATGGCGGGTCATATGATTGGGTCGGAGAGAATAACTCTATTACCTATCTACGGTCTACTGGCTTCACTGCAGGCGCAACGGTTCCGTATATCGTAACCTTTAGCAATGCTTTTGGCGGCGCCGGGTTTAACGGAGCCAAAACAGGTGTAGCAACAGCTAATAGTGCTGGAGAAATCACCTTGAATTCTGGAAACGCATTCGGAACGTCGAACGCAGGTTATTTGCGAGCTGATGTTGCATTCAACTGGAATGCAACTGTTCCAGCCCTCGACACAGACCGTCTTCTACTTCGTTCCAACAATCTCGCCTCGTTTGGCAACCAAAACGGCGCGGGCGTTGAAGACTAATAACATTTATCGTTATATTTTATGAAAAGCGGCCTTTAGGCCGCTTTTTTTTTGCGCGTTTGATTACAACGCTATTCAGACTTGTCTGATACACAAACCCATCAAAAATTGAGAAGGAAAATCAGCCTTTGAATGTGGCCTTTGAAGACCTAAGGGTTGCGGCCCACGAAGGAGGTTTATTCAGAAAACCTCACGCCGACAATTTAGCCCGCGTTTTCATGAAAATGTGACATTAGTGTATTTTGCGTTTAATCGAATTCACGAAGCCTCAGAAAATGGGCGAAGAAGGCCCAATTTCCGATTCCGATTTAACAGGAATTGCACTAATCGTCTCTTCAAAATACTCACATGACCAATAATACGCAAAATGCGATCGACAATGCATGAGAAAACCGCAAATCTCACTACAGGATGAGCATGCATTACAGTAAGCCGCTAAAACAGCCGCTTATGCGCTGTTTCATATTGGCATCAAGACAAGCAAAGCTATAGTGCAGCCATGAGCATAAAACCTATTGGAGAAATATTGATTCAGCGCGCGAAAATCACGCGCGCCGACCTCAAACAGGCGCTGCAATTGCAGGCCGAAGTCGGGGGGTTGATTGGCCAAGCTTTATTGCGTTTGGGGGCCTTGTCAGAAGACGATTTAATGCGTGCTCTCAGGGATCAATTGGACATAGAGATTATTAGAGCGGACCAGATTCCGACAGATTTACAGAACTATGAACAAGCCATGGCACGGCTAGGGATTGACGCTCAGTGGTTAGTGGCCCGCCAATGCGTTATATGGTGCCTGGACGACACCGGGCCGATATATGTCACCGCAAAGAATATTCTAGACCCAGAGTTACGGGAGCATTTAGACCGGAGAGGCTATGCTAACGACATAGACATTATTGAATATTTAGCGGATAATCCGACGCTTGAAAAAGCATTGTTCCATATTCACCAAGACCAGACAAAGGGCCAAACCGAGGGCTTTTCTGATGCTGATACGGCGAGATTGCGGGAAATGGCCGAAGAGGCACCGGTCATTGATTTCGTTAATCGAATTTTTTCAACGGCGCTAAGGGATAATGCTTCCGATATACACATTGAACCTTTTGAGCATAAATTTCTGGTACGCTACCGTATTGACGGGATTTTACATGAACGCCAAAGTGAACCTAAATCACGGTTTGATGCGGTTGCAAGCCGCATAAAGCTATTATCGGGGATGGATATCGCTGAACGGAGACTCCCACAAGACGGGAGGCAAACGATCCGTTTTGCAGGGCAAGAAATTGATTTACGTGTTTCCGCGCTACCAGGGTCTTGGGGAGAAAGTCTTGTATTGCGCTTATTAAAAAAAGATAGCCATTTACCGGACCTAGAAGCCTTGGGGCTAGGTGGTTATGCGCAGAAAACGTTGAAATCTCTACTCTCACACCCTAACGGAGTCATTCTTGTTACGGGGCCCACAGGATCAGGGAAGTCGACAACATTATACCAAAGCCTCAAAGGGTTAAACGATGGTATTCGCAAAATCATCACAATTGAAGATCCGGTTGAATATGATATGAGCGGAATTATTCAGATTCAGACGAATGCGAATATTGACTACACGTTCGCGAGAGGCTTGAGGGCTATTTTACGCCAAGATCCCGATATTATCATGGTGGGTGAAATACGAGATGGAGAAACAGCCATCATCGCCGCACAAGCAGCGTTAACCGGACATCTTGTTCTTTCAACTCTTCATACCAACTCAGCTCTTGCTGCAATCGCCCGCTTGATTGATATTGGGCTCGAACCCTATATGGTAAGCTCGGCGGTTCGCGGCTTTGTGGCTCAACGCTTAGTACGCAGATTGTGTACCCATTGCCGCGTCCCAGTAAAAAATCCAGACGGCGAAAATCAAATTTGGAGCCTCATTCAATCCGGCAGTCATATTGACCTTTCTGATCAGAAAAAGGCCCGTTGGCATGCTCCTAAAGGGTGTGATCAATGTAATCAGACAGGGTATTTAGGGCGCGTGGCATTGTTTGAAGTTGTAAGAGTTGATGATGCCCTTGCAATCGATATTGTTAATGGCGCGAGCTTGCAAACATTAATCAAAACAGCAAAAAAACAAGGATTTATTACATTGTTTGAAGAAGGGATCATGAAAGCGCGTCTTGGACTAACAACGCTGTCTGAAGTTATGCGCGTATGCGGCCAAGACCAGAGTATTGAGCGCTGATTATCACCATAGGTTAGATACTATACGTGCAGAATATCTGGCACAGACTTTAAAAAGAATACTTCCCAATTTCTATTTCAGATTGACACGTTTTCGCAACTAACTCCGCATCGACATCGGAATAATACGATCTATAATCCTGTCTTTTAGATTTGTTGTCATGGGGCATCGCAGTGATGCGCGGAAGATTACAAAGTATTTGAAGGGTCTCAAAATCTCTTGCCATATCTTCCAAACGGTAGATATCATCGACAATAATATTGTCATGGGCGTCCAAATATAAGTGTGAAATTCCCTTTGGAAGGGACTGGCAAAGACAGCGGCAAAAATCACTAAAACTCATATGTTTTAGAACGTTATAGCGAGCACCCTGAGAGTCTTGACTTAAATAAGAGTAAGCGGATACAAATCGATCCCAAGGATTACGTATGACTGTAAAAGAGTAAAAGTCTGCCCATTTTTCTGGTCCGAGAAAATCGCGTACTGCATCGGCTGGGGCATGGGCAAACCCAAATTTATTAAAATAATAGTAGGGGTCTCGTTGAACCAGAAATTCTGGCAATCCTGGTATAAGGTTGAATTCTTCACCGTTTTCATACAGCATCTGCGTTAGACTCGTTCCTCCGGTTTTTGGAACATGGATAAATACAAACCGATATTTTTCAGATAAAACACCCATAGCTTATCCTATTTATAGATTTCGGCTTTAACGACCATTAACAAACTTATGAATCCATCATAAACTGTAGCCTTGTAAAAACACTTTGATATATAAATTATTCTCGCACCACTTTTAATTACTGGAAATCACATATTATGATACCTGACAACAAAGGCAGCCTTCCAGCAAAAAATGGGGAAATGTTTGGTGATCCCGATAGCCCAGACAGGTATTTGTCGCCGGCAGAAAGCGCGAATTTAAAAGCAGGAAGCAATCACTATAGAGCCTATGTTGGTCCACCGAACAGGTTTGACTTTATGGCTGGAACGCAATTCTCATTAATGTTTCATATGGGCCTGCGGGGACACCATAAAGTTCTTGATTTTGGATGCGGCTCACTTCGCTTTGGGCGCCTGCTAATTCCCTATCTTCAAAAAGGGGGTTATTTTGGTATAGAGCCGAATGATTGGCTTATAAGCGACGGCATAGAGCGCGAGTTGGGGAATAGTATTATTGATGTAAAGGCGCCGCGATTTTCTAATAATACGGACTTCAACTGTAATGTTTTTGATGAGAAATTTGACTTTATTATTGCCCAGTCCATCATAACCCACACGGGCTTGGATTTGTTTGATAAATTCTTGAAAACAGCCAAACAAGCGTTAAAACCTGATGGGATTATCCTTTTTACCTATATACCCACACAAGACCTTAGCTTGGGTCTTCCAGTAGACGGCTGGCATTATCCGGAGTGTGTTAGATATACAAGCGATATTGTCATGCAAAGAGTTCGAGCCTCAAGGTTAGTTGGAAAGCCGCTACCTTGGTTTCACACAGTATCTGTTTGGTTTTGTGCAGCAAACGATGCAAGGCAGCTACCCGCTGAAAATGTGTTACACCACCTTTCAGGCGGGATTTTGAGATCTGATCAATTCGAAGCGAGCTTGAAATACTCCGCTAACGTCAATGTAACACAGAGGGCTGAATAACGTGCGAATATTTCAGATATATGAAAACATTGCAGTTATGACGTTCAATACGTTATGAAATCGGTAAATCCTGTTATTGTGTTAGGAATGCACCGATCAGGAACATCGTGCTTAACCGGATGTTTGGAAGAATCAGGCTTGTTTTTGGGCAATGTGAACACACAAGCAGCCTTTAATGCTAAAGGTAACCGCGAAAATGAGAAAATAATGCGGTTTCATGACCGTATTTTGGCACGGGTAGGGGCAAGCTGGGACCACCCCCCTCGATTTGACCCTATTTGGACGGACGAAGAAATTTGTGAGTTAAAAGAAATCGTTAAGGATTATCAAGAAAAATCTCTCTGGGGCTTAAAAGACCCAAGGGCCATGTTTATGATGGGGGGCTGGAGGTCTATTTCAACCCCAAAATTGGTCGGAACATTTAGGCATCCTAATGAGGTCGTAAGCTCGTTAATATTTCGTGCACGGTCATGGAACCAAGACATGAGCGAAGAAATGGCCCTAACAATATGGGAGGCTTACAACAGACGAATGCTCTCTCATTACAACGATAAAAAATTTGATATCATCCGCTATGATGTCCCACTCGATATCTATCAAACGAATATTGACAAAATATGTGGGAGTTTGGGTTTGAAAAAACTGCAAGCATCGAATTTTAGGGAAAACCGCCTTCACAATCAAAAAACAAACGCCAAGGCAGTGCCAAAAAAGGTAGAATCTCTCTGGAAAGCTTTAAATGCAGCCGCTCTCTAGCTTACCGCTTCTCAGTGTGGTTATTGTTTCATATAATATGAACCGGGAAATTCCGCGTACAGTGCAATCATTCCTGCCGCCCTACCAACAGGACATGAGGTCATCGGAAATTGAGATAATCGTCATGGAGAACGGTTCATCTCGTCCGATTAGTCCTGATATTATCAAGACGTGGCCAGAGAACGTTAAATATGTAAATGTACAAAACCCTCAACCCTCTCCAGCTCAAGCCTTGAATGTTGGCGTTCAAATGGCCCGCGGAGAGTGGGTTTGCCCCGTAATTGACGGTGCACGTATGGTTACGGGGGGGGTATTTAAATCTGCAAAAATGATGATGCGTGCTCATAGAAACCCTGTCATTTCGACAATTGGCTACCATTTAGGGTCTGTCGTTCAGCAAGAGAATGTCAAAAATGGATATGATCAAGCAACAGAAGACCGTCTCTTAGCTTCAATTAGGTGGCCTGAAAACCCTTACAGGCTTTTTGACATTGCTTGCTTGGGCAGTTCGGCAGAAGGGGGGTGGTTTAAAAGCATTTCTGAAAGCAACGTTCTCATTTTGAAAAAAGTTTTTTATGAATCTCTTTTAGGATATGATGAAGCCTTTAACATTCCAGGCGGGGGGCTGGTCAACCTTGATTTCTTTAAAAGATGCGTCGATCACCCCGCGAGTGATTATATTCTTCTCCTTGGAGAAGGAAGCTTCCATCAATATCACGGCGGCGTGACAACCTCACGGCCAGTCTCAGAACGCAGCTCAATCGACAAAAACCGCACAACATGGGATATATACGCCCAACAGTATAAGGATATTCGTGGTGAACCCTATTCCTTACCAAAAACACCTCCAATACTTTATGGTCAGGCCAGTGATATAGTCAAAAAACAAACGTTAAAAGCTGCCAGATTTATACAAAATCATTCAGCCCTCCTCAGCTGATTGCTGAGCTATATGCAGATGGTAAAAAGTGATGGCCTCATCAAGGGGCCCTAAAAACAATTGCTTTCCTTGATCCATCACCATGCCTTTATTACAGGTCTGCTCCAGTAAAGGTAGGCTATGCGATGCGAGAACCAAGCCTTTACTATTTTCTACTAAATTATCCATTCTGCCCTTCACCTTATCAGCGAACCTAGCATCTCCAGCACCAAGCCATTCGTCCATCAATAAGATGTCGGGCTCTATCATTGTTGAGATAGCAAAGGCAAGCCGCAGCCGCATACCTGTTGAATAAGTATCAAATATTCTATGTAGGTCTTCACCAAGCATTGTAAATTCAGCAACCTCGGGAACCTTTACCTTTATTTCTTTTATTGTCATTCCCATTTGCAGACCGCGCAAATAAATATTTTCGAGCCCCGTCGCCTCCATACTCATCCCACTTGAAACATCAAACAGACCTTTGGCATCCCCATTAATCACTATGGAGCCTTCTGTTGGTGTAAAAACACCCGCAAGCAAGCGCAATAAAGTGCTCTTTCCAGCTCCATTGTGTCCAAGTAGCGCGAGCCTGTCGCCGGCATCTAGTGTAAAGGAAATGTTATGTAACACTTCCACGTTTCTACGAGTGGGCCTTGAGAAGTAAAAATCCCCTAGAAAACGGATTGGGTTAGACATAAGTTTTTTGTCAGCGGGCGTAAGGCTTGGGAATGACAAGCAAATATTATGCGCATTGATGAGGGGTGTTTTTGAGTTTTTCATGACTAAAACCATGTTGGAAGGTGTTTGGCAAACTTCCGATCAAACACAAAAGCTGAGATTATGCCGAAAACGGTAATTGTGAGTACAACAATCCAACTGAGAGGAGAGATCGGGTTGCCCAAAATAGGTGCCCTGATCAATTCTAAATAGTGATGAAATGGATTATAAGTTAAGTAAGCCCCCAAATACTCTCCCCACTTACCTATTCCTTGAGGCATCCACAGAATGGGCGTGATAAAAAACAATGCTCCCATTAATGCAGACACGATTTCAGTGATGTCACGAAACCTCACGCCGAGGATGCCAAACACAACGGAATACCAAATGCCATTTATAATCAATAAGAATATACCGAGAAGACTGATTAAAGCACCCCAACCAATATCCCATGGAAAAATAAGGAAAGCAATTATGCCAATTACAATATGATGGAAAAACTCTAATATTGCAATGCACACATTTACCATCACAAGGTCAAAGAGTTTCAATGCTCCGTCCATGATTTTTGGACGGTTGTGAAACACAACGGTGGTACCGTTATTCATAAACGAGACCATTAAAGACCAAACTATAACGCCAATTGCAAGGTGTGGAACAAAAACCTCTATGGATACATTACCAATTGAGGCGTATAGATATCCTAGTGCTCCAACTAGGACAGAGGGGCCGGCTAAAACCCACAATGGCCCAATTGCCGTTTTTCTATACCTTAGAACTGTGTGAAACCATGCGGCGTACAGCCAATATTGCCATCTTGCTTTTTGATACTTAACCATTAAATCTACTCGTCTGATAAGGTGCGAAAGAGAATCGCAATAACATATGTTTATGATTTTTAGTATGTAAACGTTCAGGTATGAAGCAGAGACATACGATTTATAGGGTATTGCCACTCTCCGGTGTCAAACTCCTTTTTTATGTACCAGTTTGTTTTAGAGTCTCTGGCATGGGTGGGCGCATATTTATGGACTGATGTACCCGCCTCAGCCTGTTTCAACATCGCCATAATCTGGCTGTCGCTGTATCTGCTCTTTCTCATCGTAAAATCTCCTGCTCAAAGCATATAGAAAATTCTACTTATGATCCCCGCTAAAACATAGGAGTATTACCGAAAGAATTTACTTGCATTAAAATTAAGCTTCTATATGCTTTGTAATATTCCAGATACAAATAAACACGAAGCCCCTGCTTTATAAGCGGGGGCTTTTGTTGCTCTTTGATTGTCTAAATCAACAAAGAAAATAGAAATTATGCTCAATTTGGGCAAAAGGCGGTAGATGTGCCTAATTTTACTTACAAGGCTATAGATTCCAGTGGATCTGTTGTTCGAGGCAAAATAGAGGCTGAGACCGAAGCGTCTGCATTCGATAAAATTAAGGCCAAACGATTGGCACCCTTCAAATTAAGGCTGACAACAAACCGAACTTTCTCATATAGCTTTTCTAAACCCATAAAACACAAAGACCTATCAAGATATATCCGGCAATTTTCAACATTGCTAGGAGCAGGGGTTCCCCTTCTCGAAGCGCTAGACAGCATGTCAAAGTCTAACGCCCATATTGCCTTATCAAAAGCTTCCTACGAAATCCGTAAAGAATTGCGCGCCGGGGAGCGTTTTTCAAACGCCATGGAAAAACATATACCCCTTCTTCCAAAATATGTTCCTAGATTAGCAGAGCTGGGCGAAGCAACGGGGCAGTCTGCAAAGGCCTTAGCTGACGCTGCCGATCGAATGGATTTCGAAGATACAATCCGAGGTGAAATCCGGACCGCTTTATCATATCCAGTATTTTTAGCCTCTGTAGGCACAATCATTGTGTTCCTTATGTTTTTGTTTGTTGTGCCCCGTTTTGCTGCATTGATCGGTAGCAATGGAAATAGTTTACCCGTTATCTCTCGTTTCACAATCAACCTTGGAACGTATATGAGTCAACATAAGGCGTTAGTTTTTGCAGGTGTCAGTATTTTCGCAGGTAGTGTTATATTTGTGCAAAGGAACCCAAAAATGAAAGGCAAGGCACGACGTTATTTAGAGCGGCTTCCGATGATTGGCACTGTATTGATTAAAGGTGAATTAGGGGGGTGGGCGAGAACTGTTGGAATTGCTTTAGATAATGGCGCAGATTTACTGACGGCTTTACGCCTGGGGGAGTCTGGTGTGAATTCTGAAAAATTAAGAGGGGCGTTTGTAGCGGTACGAGAAGAGGTTCGGGCGGGACGTAATATTGATGACGCCCTCAAAGATAATACAGCCATTTTTGACCCGCTCTCAATCGATTTGATCCGCACAGGCAGAGCCTCCGGAAAACTAGCCGATATGCTCTTGTTCATTGGAAAAACACAGGAAAATGAAACCCGCGAAACCGCGAAACGTCTTGCGGCCGTAGCTGAACCAACGGCTATTTTACTGATCTCATTGATAGTGGGAACAATTGTTATCAGCATCGTTCTTGCCATGACAAGTTTGTATGATTTTGCTATATAGACAGCACATACAGATAACAATATACATGAAGGTGCCTATATGAAACTAACCAAACACCGCGAAGGGGGTTATTCCCTACTTGAAATTTTAGTTGTGCTTGCCATAATTAGTCTTCTTGCAACAATGGTGGGCCCCCGGTTATTTTCACAACTGGACAAATCCAAAATCACGGCCGCTAAAGCTCAAACAAAATCATTGCGTTTGGCGCTCGATGCATATCGGCTGGATACAGGGCGTTACCCTAACGAATATGAAGGCTTATCTGTGTTGATAAGCCCCCCCAATGAAGACTCGCTCGCTTGGGCGGGGCCCTACCTTGATGGCGAGTTACCAAAAGATCCGTGGGGAAACGATTTTGTTTATAAGCCCCCTGAACTTGATTCCAATAATCGTCCCCTAAGTCCCAAAGTTCTGTCATATGGTGCTGACAACGCCGAAGGCGGATCAGGAAATGATGCAGATATCTCATCTTGAAAGTAAATTTAAGCGAGTTTTAAAGGCGACAGACAGACGCGGAGCTGGGTTTTCGCTTCTTGAGATTCTTGTCGTTCTCGCAATTATGGGAATGATGCTCAGCTTGGTATCTTCGAGAATGCTGGCCTCGATTGACGCGGCGCAATTCTCCAGCCATTCAAAAGCTGCTGTTGAGCGCGTTTCCCAATATAGAGCAGAGGCTATTATACTCAAGAAGGCCATTTTAGTGGCTCCCCCGCAGGATACGCAATTTGACTCCATTGTTAAACCATATGTTATGCGGCCCTTAAAGCTCCCAGAAGGCTGGGTGGTGAACGGGGGGCCTATTTTTATTTCTCGGAATGGGCTTTGCTTGGGCGGCGGATTAGTAATTACCTCCCCCACAAAACGAACCGCGGAATATAAGTTTTCTCCCCCGCTTTGTAAGGCCGAACACGTTTTAGGGGTAAGGCAGGAAGAAGGTCTGTAGTGTTTACATGGGGCCTAACTGTACTTCTTTTTTCTGTTTTATCTGTGCTGTCTTATATTGACTTTAAAATGTATCGGTTGCCAGACACGCTCACCCTTCCTTTAATTTTTGTAGGGTTTTTACAAAGCTGGTTAATACAGGGCACCTGGCTTTCCAGCATATGCGGAGGGGCCATGGGCTACATTCTATTTGTAGCAGTAGAAACCACGTTTAAACGCATGACTGGCCGCGACGGGCTGGGAAGAGGTGACGCCAAATTAATGGCGGCGGCGGGAGCGTGGCTAGGCTTTGTGGCCGTTCCGCAAATTGCCCTGATTGCCAGCGTAAGTGCGATAATGGGCATTGTTATATTTTATGTCCTATATAAAAAAAAACTGGAAAAAATTCCTTTTGGTCCATTTATATCTTTAGCTTTTATGGCTGTGTGGCTATGGCATGTAACAACGGTAAACTCATGTATCGACTACAACCTTTATTAAGGTGAACATCATCACATGAAATAACATAACATTAACGGCATAAGCTTCAAGGAAACTTACGTGACACCATCAGATAAAAAATCAGGGCCTCAAAAATCACCCCTCAAAGTTATGGCTGTTTTTGGGACGCGTCCCGAAGCTATAAAAATGGCGCCTCTTGTCAAGGCGCTTAAAAAACAAGCTGGAATTGAATGCGTTGTTTGTATCACAGCCCAACACAGAGAAATGTTGGATCAAGTTCTACACATCTTTGATATCCAGCCTGATTACGATCTAAACATCATGCAGCCGGGCCAAACGCTGAACGATATTACATCGCGCATTCTTATACATATAAAACCAATATTAGAATCTGAAAAGCCTGATTGGGTTTTGGTTCACGGCGACACGGCGACAACTGCAGCAACAGCTATGGCAGCCTACTACCAACGTATTTCCGTAGGACATGTTGAAGGGGGATTGAGAACACGCGATATTTATGCCCCTTGGCCCGAAGAGATTAACCGCCGGATTGCTGGGGTTATCGCGTCACTACACTTTGCCCCCACCAAAGGAGCTCAAAAAAACCTTATTGATGAGTCCGTACCTCCCCATCATATTGTCGTAACAGGAAATACCGTCATTGACGCACTGTTTTCTGTCATTCAAAAAATAGAGGCATCTAAAAGTTTACAAACACAGCTTGACGCAGAACTCCCTGAGATAGATCCAAACAAAAAATTGATTCTAGTGACAGGTCACAGGCGTGAAAATTTTGGACAGGGGTTTGAAAAAATATGCGGGGCATTACGTACTCTGGCAAACAGGGGGGACACGCAAATAATTTATCCCGTACACTTAAACCCCAATGTGCAAGCTCCTGTGAATAAAATATTGAATGATGTAACAGGCGTCCATTTAATCTCTCCCTTAGGCTACCTCCCATTCATTCGATTAATGACAAAGGCACATATTATCATCACCGATTCAGGAGGCGTTCAGGAGGAGGCACCGTCACTAGGGATTCCAGTGCTGGTTATGCGCGACACAACTGAAAGGCCAGAGGCTGTTACAGAGGGTACGGTAAAGCTTGTCGGCACAGACGAGAAAGTTATTGTTAAAGAAGCCAACATATTATTAGATGACTCCGCAGCTTACGATAGGATGGCTTATGCGAATAACCCTTATGGAGACGGTAAGGCTTGTGACCGCATTATACAGTCGTTGCTTAAAGTTTCATCATGCACAACCCCTCAATTTAAATGAAAACACTAGTATTTTTTGCCACACCGCCATAATCAAAGCGTAAATATAAGAACTGTAGCTACATCTATGCCCAACGACAAAAAACGCACCGCCATCCTAATATTAGGCATGCACAGGAGCGGAACATCTGCGTTAGCCAGAGTTCTAAATATAATGGGGTATGCAATACCCAAAAATGTAATGGGGGCGAGCCTGGGCAATGAAACAGGGCACTGGGAATCATCATCCATTGCCGCTCTTAATGACGAAGTCTATAAAGAATTGGGGCACACTTGGTCTTCGTGGGAACCGCTAGGCCTAGAAAAATTAAAATCAAAACGCAAATCTGAAATTATTGATGATCTTGCCACTCAACTAAAAGCAGAGTTCCCGGGTGATTCCGATTTCGTTTTGAAAGACCCGCGCTCATGCCGCGTTGCACCGTTAGTGCTCGCCGCTTTTGAAGAAATCGGAATCACTCCTAAAATCATTATACCTTTGCGCAACCCACTTGAGGTAGCAGCGTCTTTAATAACTCGAGACAAAATTACTAAAGAACATGCAGTTATGCTTTGGTTAACCACGGTCTTAGATGCAGAGCTGGCAACACGAGGATATGAGCGCGTTTTTTCTTTTTATGAGGAACTTATCGACCAGCCAAACGTGACAATAGATCATATTTATAAAACGTTACAGGTGACGCCGCCTATTAAAAGAAAAGAAGCGCAAAAGGAAATTAATCGATTTCTTAAGAAGAGCATGAAACATCATACTTATCAACGTGATGACGTGATGTTGGACCCCGGCACACAGGGGTGGGTCAGCAGGGTTTATACAGCAATAACGCTCTTGAGAGATAATCCAGATTCAAAAAAGTACTTAAAAGACCTCGATGTAGTTCGTCATGAAGTCTCTGTTGCGATCCCTATTTTCGCGCGCTTCATATCCGCTATTGAAGAAAACTCAAACCTCACCTTAAAAGAAACGGAAGAGCGTTTTTTTAAAGAAAAATCTGAAGTTGCAAGCCTGCAACAGAGCGTATCCACTCAAACTGCAGGCCTTGAGCAAAAATCTGCGCACATCGCTCATCTTGACGCGATGCTATCAGAAATAGGAGCCTCTAAAGATAGTCTTGAAGCTGAAAAAGAAACCCTCGAAGCTCGGATTGAGGACTTACAAAAAGGACTCAATCAGCAATCTGCGCATATCAATCATCTTGATGCTGTGCTGTTAGAGACGAATACGTCTAAAGATAGCCTTGAGTCTAAAAAACAAAACCTCGAAGCCCAGCTTNGCAATCTGCGCATATCAATCATCTTGATGCTGTGCTGTTAGAGACGAATACGTCTAAAGATAGCCTTGAGTCTAAAAAACAAAACCTCGAAGCCCAGCTTAAAAATTTAAAAGACAGTCTCGAGCAACAAACAGCTCATAATGCCAAACTAGACGAGAACTTGTTGCAATTACAGGGAGAGCTCTCTCAAATCACAGGCACCCTTAAGCAACGGCACGAAGAACTTCGAATTCAAAATGAAGAAATAGAGACAAAAAATCAAAATCTTAATGATCTTGAAAAAGCCCTTCACGATAGTGATTACAACTTAAGTCATTTAACCACAAAAACCGCCAATCTTGAAGATCACGTACATTCTATTGAGATCGAGAAGGCCCGCCTTGAGGCGCAGATTGAAAACTTACGAGAAAGCCTCGAGCAACAAACAGCCCATAACGCCGCACTAGACGAGAACTTGCTAACAACCGGTCAATCCAAACTAGAGGTTGAGCTCGAGAAGGCTCGTCTTGAAGCGCTAATTGAAAACTTACACGAAGGGCTCGACCAACAATCAGCCCACATTACTTACCTAGATGCCACGCTGTTAGATATTGAAATTTCTAAAGATAGTCTTGAAGCTGAAAAAGAAAACCTCGAAGCTCGGATTGGGGACTTACAAAAAGGACTCAATCAGCAATCTGCGCATATCAATCATCTTGATGCTGTGCTGTTAGAGACGAATACGTCTAAAGATAGTCTTGAAGCTGAAAAAGAAAACCTCGAAGCCCAGCTTAAGAATTTAAAAGACAGTCATGACCAACAAGTTGACATCAATGTTAAAATGGAACGGACAACCTTACAGTTACAGGGAGAGTTGTCTAAGGTTACAGACACCCTTGAGCAACGGCACGAAGAACTTCGAATTCAACATAAAGAAATAGAGACAAAAAATAAAAATATTAATGATCTTGAAAAAGCCCTTCACGATAGTGACCAAAGTGTCAGCGGTTTAACACTTCAAGCCGCAAGCCTTCAAAATCAAATAAATGATGTCGTTGTCAGCCACCAAAAGTTAGATGAAAGGCATCTGGGTCTTATAGATGACCATCAAGCTCAGAAGAATGAAATTCTGCATTTACGCGCGCTGTTAGCCAGCGAGCGCCGCACGGTTATAAAGCCCGCCATGCGGCGAATGCGGAGCATTGCTGGCAAGGCGTTACGCCTAATATTTCCCAACAGTTTTGTCAACCGTATGGCTTTTGCTTTGCCAACCGCAGAACAAAAGCTTATTCTTGAGACACGTAGAAAGGAAAGTGTGACAAAGAATGCCCTCATCCCGATCAATCAAAACACGCATGTAAGCACAGACACGGAAAAGCCGGACGTATTTATTTTTGCTATTATCGGCTGGCATTTCAGAACGCAAAGACCTCAACACATTGCTCGTGAATTATCGAATTTAGGACATCGCGTGTTCTATTTTGAAATGGACCCACCGGGTCACGAAACAGAAATTGAAGAACTAGACAAAAATCTATTTAGGATAAAACTAAAACTAGAAGATGCGCCTCAAATACCAGCATACACAGGGGTTCCAACACCTGAGCAAGAAAAGGCGTGGCTCTTAACGTTTTATGACTTTTGCGACCGTTTTAATGCAACCCCCCATAAAGAGTTAATTATTCAGCATCCGTTTTGGTGGCAATTGGCGAAGCTTTTACCGCCTGAATTTAGAACCCTATATGACTGTATGGACGATATTGCCGGTTTTGATAATTCTACACAAAGCTTAATAGATTTAGAGCACCAGTTTTTAGAAAACTGTGACGACTTAGTCGTGAGCTCAACAACCTTATTTGATAAATATCAAAAATACAACCCTTTGGATGTTATTAGAAATGCAACAGAACTTGAACCCTTTTTAAACCCAGATTCATCGACCTTATCTCCCAAATTTGTTGCGAGAGACCTTCAGAAAATTAGTGGCCAAAAAATCAAAGTTGGTTATGTTGGAGCGATTGCAGATTGGTTTGACTCTGGTATAATTCGGGATATCGCGAGGAATAGGCTCGATATTGAATTTCATCTTTGCGGGAATGTGTCCGCTGAACACCCTAAAGGCCTAGCGAGGGAACCAAACATTCATATGTATGGAGAAATACCATATGTACAGGTTCCCGCCTTTTTGCAACAGATGGACGTTCTGATAATTCCCTTCAGGATTATTCCCATTATTAGAGCCTGCGATCCCGTCAAATTTTACGAATATTCTGCACTTGGCAAACCGACAGTCACGACCCCGCTTCCGGAATTATCACGCGTTAAGCACCTGACCTTCACAGCGGAAACATCAAAGGAATTCGAGAGCCAAATTGATGCAGCTTTTAAAATTAGAAACGATCAACAATTCATCGAGAGCCTGCAAGACTTTGCAAGAGAAAACACATGGGCCCATAGAGCTATGCAATTTGACACGGTTTTGAGCGCTCAATACCCAAAGGTATCCGTTATTATACTTGCTTATGGAGACCCTGAACTTACCAATGCTACTCTACACTCACTCAAAGAGCGAGGCGACATTTACCCAAATATGGAAATTTTAATTGTTGATAATGGATCCGATGTAAGCGCTGTTTCTAAAATGCAGTCCTTCGCTTCAAAATATAATAATGTGGTTATTATCGAAAACGACGCAAATCTTGGATTTGCAGGGGGCAACAATGTAGGCTTGGAAAAAGCTACAGGCGAATATGTTTTACTACTCAATAATGACACATATGCTGCGCCAGGTTCGATTTACGCCATGATGCAACACCTAAAAACCAACCCAAAAATTGGAGTCATCGGCCCATTAACCAATAACATTGGAAATGAAGCCAAGCTTTCTATCGATTATTCTACAATGGAAGAGATGGTATACAAAATACGCGCCCTCACGACGGGGTATAGGAAAAAGAACTTCGAAACCCCAGTTGCCGCCTATTTTTCTGTTATGTTTAGGAGAGACGATCTTGATGTTTTTGGATACTTATCAATGGATTATGGCCGCGGCATGTTTGAAGATGATGACCATTGTAACGTAATAAAATCAAACGGATATGTGTGCGCCGTTGCCGAAGACGCGTTTGTTCATCATCATCTTTCCGCTACATTTTCAAAAATTGACCCAAAAGAGCGACAAGATTTATTTAATAGAAACAAAGAAATCTTTGAGCAAAAATGGGGACCATGGAAACCACATCAGTATCGTAAAGAACGGCTGACCACTGATTTGCAGTTTCCAAACGATGATCTATTAGACGGCCAAACTTCTTATAAACTTCCAAAGGAATGATAGGCAACAATCGCTTATAAACATCAAACCGCTTTACGTCTTATCAAAGTATTAAGGACCGTTCACGATGAATTTAATGGAAAACAACCCTATTATCGAGGCGGCCTGCAGTGTATGTAGCGGCACTTATGAGTTAGACACCCGTATGAGCACGCGTGAAGACGAATTGTGCCCGCACTGTAAAGCATCCGGGCGGGGCCAGGCAATTGCATATTGTTTATCACGGTATGTTTTTAAATGCAATTATCCATTAAACCAAGTCATGCCCGATAAAAATATAAAAATAATTGGACTATCGGACGGCGAGGTTTATGCATCTATACTCAAAAAGAAATGTGTTTATACTAATACTTATTATCATAAAAAGCCCTTTTTGGACATCACTCAACCAGATCGATCTTATATAGGTAAGTGCGATGCAATAATATCGGCGGATGTCTTTGAACATGTGATAGCACACCCCTTTTTGGCCTTCAAAGGCGCTTATGATGTTTTAAAGCCAAAGGGACATTTAATTTTGACCGTGCCTTACCATACACGTGGACCCCATAAAGAACATTACCCAGGTTTAAAAAATTATACTTCCGAGCAACGTTCCGATGGGTCGTGGGCGGCGCATTTAGAGTATATAGATGGCCGCAAAACAACAGAACTTAATCCTTGTTTCCACGGGGGGCCAGGCGCGACACTTGAAATTAGGCTTTTTAACTTAAGCCGTATTTTAGAGGAGTTAACATGGGCAGGCTTTCGTCATGTTATTATTCAAGATGACAATATTCCAGAATGTGGCGTCAATTGGTCGGAATTTTCGCGCATTATTGTAGCTCAGAAATAAAGTTTCTTGTGCACCTGGGTTTATGCGCCTAATCCAAACTAGGAAAGTTCATGTTTATGAGTACAGATCATGGGATAGAGAATGCTATATCAGAACAGCATAATTTAGAAAACAAGAGCTATATTTTATCAAATGAGAACGTTTTGAACATTCGCTCTCCCGAAACACTGCCAGATTTTAGCCGCTGGCAACCATTAATACATTACAATAAAACTCGTCCCTCTCTGATTCTACTGCCAGAGGAAATTCTATGCATTAAAGCTTGTGAAATCACAGAAGCAACAGTTCTGTTTTTGTCTTATGGCAGAGGGTTACCAAAAATTTCAGTAGATGGCTTAAGTATAGATGTTTATTTTTCTGCAAGTGAAACAAAGCACTTGATTTTTTCCACACTCCTCAACAATGGGGATCAAAATATTTTGCAAAAAATGACAACAAGCCTACAGGCATTTACCGGACAAACTGGGAATATTGAAATATATGTTGGTCCAGGCCCACTGCATGATCCAATATCGGATTGGTTGGGAATATCCGAACTGGTTGTGGGTGATGCTGAAAGTATAGATTTATTACGCGCTCGCGCTTTTTTTGATCTACGGGCCGCGAATGAGATGTCACATTTCGAAAGTGTATATGATCATAAAGTATTTGATACCCGTCAAAGGGCAGTACGTGGAACTTTAAAACTAAATTCAACGAAAACATATACGCCATCGTTACGAGAATCTGTTGATGTTACAAAAATAGAACCAATGCCCGGTGAAGACCCTTTTCTCTATGGCCACCGACTTCTGAGCGAGGCTCTACACACAAAGGCCCCTAATTTTTATCAGAGCTTAGCGGATATAGCCCTCAAGGGGTCAGTTGATATCATTTCCTTTTGTGCCGGCACAGCTCAAGTAGAGGCCGCTCTAATCGCATCAACCGATGCGCAAGTAAACTTGACGTTGGTCGACATTAATAGTCACCTTTTGGAGCAAGCCCACAACTCAATGCCGGACAATTGTACTCTTGATGTATCTATTCAAGATATCAATAAAGTTAGCTTACCTGATGCAATTTATGATGTGGCAATCTTTGTGTCAGGGGTTCACCATGTTATAGAATTAGAACATGTTTGGAGCCAAATTCATAAAACTTTACGTGATAAGGGTGAATTGTGGCTCATTGGAGAGCAAATCGGGCTTAATGGTAACATGCTTGACACGGCGGCACTTGCTAAAGCAAATGAGGTTTTTTTGCACTTGGACGAAAAGTACCGGCTCAATGGTGAAACCGGTAATATTGACACCTTAGTACAAAACCGTGACTGTTCAGAAGCAACATTTGAAGGGATTAGAAGTCAGGACATTGAAAACACTCTGAGGCGGCAATTTGTCCCAAAACATATATATAGGCGTAATTGCTTCTTGTGGCGCTTGCTAAACCAGACCTATTATGACAATTACGATCTCTCTGTTGATGCCGATATAGAGGCCATAAAATACATCGTCCAAGAAGAAGTGAAATACTTCACTGCCGGTGGGCGCGCCACAGAAATACATGGTGTATACAGGCCTATACGTTAATCTCAAAAGCGCTACCCGTAAATCATTGGGCTGTGTGTACGCCTCGCAACACCCCTTTTGCTATATATTACAGATTTCCCGGAAAAATTGGGGCAGAATAGTTTCCTGTCAGCATGTAAGTGGTATCCCTAAAGCACTCAAAATCGAGTTAGCAAGAAGAAGTTGACCTCATAAACTTTTAGTGTAACAGCTTCCCAAAAATCGCCTATATATAATTTCAATTCTTTACGGATTACTGCTTTGTTAGTTAAGTCAATTTTTGTGTCAATAAGCCTTATAACAATGCTGATATTGACGCTATCGGGAGTAATATCCCTTCTCGAGGCAGGCACTTTTCCAATAAACAGTCACAATGCACTGCCTTGGGTGAGCTTTGTTCTGTGCAGTTGCGTCTTCGTGGAAATATTAAGTCGACTAACAAAATTGAAACGACTAATTTCAATTGGCCTAATAGGTACTCTCGGCATCATAATCTGCGGCAACGCTTTCTCACTTTTAACAATTATATTACTGGCTCTTTCTTTTTATGTGTTGGGTCGTTTTGCTTTTGCATTCTTTAAGGTCGTCCTCCCGGAATATAGGATCGTAACAAGCTTTTTGGCGGGTGCCGTTTTGTTCGGAACGTTCGCTGGGGTTTTGGCTCACTTTCCGGTTAATTACGCCGGAACATATAGTATATTAGTCTTCGCTATATTATTCTTTGGACGCAAACATGTCGTAGGGGTCGCTCAAAGTTTCACTCGTCGTATAAAAACAGGTGAGGGTCACCATTGGCTAGATTTGCTATTCGCGCCTATAATTTTTTACTACTTATTAATGTCTATGATGCCAGAGCTTGGACATGACGCACTCGCTATGCATCTTTTTATTCCAACCTATGTTGAACAAAATTTCGAATGGAGTTTTGATGTAAACACATATGTTTGGGCCGTCATGCCAATGCTTGCGGATTGGATTTACATGATTGCTTATCTGTTAGAGGGCGAAGTCAGTGCGCGTTTAGTCAATGTGCTCTTCTTTTGTCTGGTTGCACACTTAGTTTATCGAATGGTGTTGTGGGCAGGGGGCAATATGGTAGGTGCTCGTTGGGCTGCCCTCTTGTTGTTAAGTCTACCTCTAACAGGAAGCGTTGCGTCTAGTCTCTTCATAGAAGGTATTTGGACAGCGTTTTTTGTCGGCGGAACTTTGTTATTACTCAATTTTTCTCTCCCTAGTGTGAAGCATAAGCTAAAACAAGCAAACCAAGAGCAACCCCGCTCTGACGTCCTGATTGGCGGGTTTTTACTTGGAGGCGCGCTTGCCGCAAAGGCTGTAACCTTCACAATGCTGCCCGCAGTTGCAATCGTATTAATTGTCACAATCAACCGGTGGTATGGAACTATAAAAATTCGGGATATCTCTACAGGTATAGTGATTTTTGTTTTTGTGGGAATTGTTCCCTATTTAACGGCCTGGATCTTAACAGGTAACCCCGTTTTCCCCTTCTTTAATGAAATTTTTAAGGCATCCGCTTACCCTGCTGTTAATTTTTCTGCTACAGGGTTCTATGGGCAAGGTGTAGATTGGAACACGCTCTATAATCTTTCTTTTAATTCAGGGCAATACATGGAAGGCGGCAAGGGGGTTGGGGGGTTTTATATTTTACTTTTACTCATTCCGGCCTTATTGTTTTTGATACTGGACAAACAATACCGCGGACTAATTCTTCTCTTTATAGGGGCAATAGCCGCAATTCTTACTTTTGAGCAAACCGCTTACATGCGATATATATATCCCTCTTACGCAATCATGACAGCCGGCATTGGGGTCTTTATTTCGATCAGCTTCATGCAAAAACGGATTCTGGTCAAAACTGTTTTAGGTATATCGTTAGGTTTTGGCGTTTTCTTAAATGGAATTTATTACAGATCAGGAGCTCACAATGGGGTTATTAACGTGGGCGCTCTCATCAGTGAAGAGGGAAGAGAAACCTATTTGAACACTTGGCAGCCCCTAAGAAACGCTGTCGCATTTGTAAATGAGGTGAATGCAGGGGACACACCTGTTGCGATTTTGAGCGCACCGCTTACGGCAGGCCTCGAGTCCGAAGCACTTCATGTAAATTGGTATAATCACGCTTTTGAAAGATCAATAACCCAAGCCCAAGATCAGCAAGCAATGTTGGCTGCTTTAACCGCAGAAAGAGTAGAATATATATTACTCGACTCCAACTGGCAGCATCAGAACAAAAAAGGAATGATTGAAGCACTGACGCATGAGGTTACAAGTATTGGTACAATTTCCATTCGGAGAATAAAGAGCAATTATTTCTTCGACACTGAACTTATTAGTGACGGAAATTTTCAAGATAAAAATTCTTGGAACGGGGCAGAAACTGTTGATTTTAAAACAGAAGGCATAACAGTTTCGGTCAATGCAACTGCCACTCAAATCGTTTCGGTAGATGAGGGGACAAGATTACGCATGACGGCTACAGCAATATGTCCGAACAAAGACGCCATAGGCAGACTACAGTTAAACTGGCTGTCCGAAAATAGTCGGTTTATCTCAGCAGCTATAAAAACATTTCCGTGCAAAAACATAAGCGAAAAGCACACTATGGATGTTTCCGTCCCTAAAAATGCAATATCAGCGATTGTCTATATCACCTCGCACACCGCCGATCCTGTTACCTTTCAAACCATTTCACTAAAAAAATGACCAAAAAACTTGAAACTTTTTTATGCGAAGAAAAAATCGCAGTAATAATTCCAACCTATAAGGTCAAAGATCAAATTGAAAAGGTGCTTATTGGCATACCAGACTTTGTTTGGCGTATATATGTTGTTGATGACTGCTGTCCCGTTAAAACAGGAAAATATGTCGAAGATAACCTCAACCAAAAGCGACTAGAGGTTATATATCACAAAGAAAACAAAGGCGTGGGCGGCGCCGTTAAAACTGGGTATAAAAAAGCCATCGAAGATGGTGCCAGTATCATGGTTAAAATAGACGGCGACAATCAAATGGACGCTACTCTTATACCTTATTTTGTGGAACCCATAATTTCCGGCGAAGCGGACTACACCAAAGGTAATCGGTTTTGGAATTTGGAGAAAATCAGCGCTATGCCCAAAATGCGGTTGATTGGAAACTCATTGCTTTCCTTAATGACTAAGTTTTCCTCCGGCTATTGGCATATTTTCGACCCAACAAATGGATACACTGCCATTCATTCCAATACTGCAAGGTATTTACCATTTGACAGCATTAGCGATCGGTATTTTTTTGAAAGTGACATGCTTTTTCGGCTGAACACACTCAGGGCCGTGGTCACTGATATTCCAATGCATGCTAAATACGAAGATGAAGAAAGTAACTTGAAAATCTCTAAAATTATTGGTGAATTTCTCTTTAAACACTTTAGGAATTTCGTGAAGCGCCTTTTTTATAATTATTACTTGCGTGACCTATCGATTGCATCTTTAGAGTTACCTTTGGGGATATTATTGGTTATCTTTGGCTCTATTTTCGGTATTACCAACTGGATAAACACGGCGCAAACTGGTATTGTTACCCCGGCCGGGACAGTTATGCTGGCTGCCCTACCATTATTAATGGGTTTGCAATTGGGTTTGGCGTTCCTGAGTTATGATATTGCGTCAGTTCCAACCCAATCCATATCGCGAAAAATAAAGTTGAAGCACTAAGATTCTGAAAGATGTGAAATGGCCAATTTTTTTACATATTTGCAAACGCCTGAATTAGATGGTGTCAATGGCGATAGCCCTACATCATTTGGTAGTCTTTCGCAAATAAACTAATAAAAATCATTAAAAGACAGTGACGTTAATCGTTACTAACCCATAGTAATAACCTCAGGAGTGCTTTATGCGCACAGAACCATCATACGAATTAGCTTATATTGAAAGCTATGATCAAAATAACTCAGACAGGACTTTAGCGGGTGGGTTTTTGAAAAAATCCCACGCCTGTTTGGAAAAAACCCTTCCCAAAACTACGGGATTAGACACGGTGTTAGAAATTGGTGCGGGGACCGGGCATCACTATCCACATGTAAAACATCCTTTTACTCAATACATAATGACAGACGGTAGTCTCGATATGTTAGAGATTGCTAAAAAGAAATTTTCTGAGGAAATTGCTACAAACAAGGTGAAGCTTGAAGCTCAGGACGCAACAGCCCTTACTTATGATGACAACAGCGTTGACAGACTTATTGCAACTCACGTTTTAGAGCACTTACCAGATCCTGTAAATGTTTTAAAAGAATGGAATAGAGTTGTTCGTCCTGGTGGATTAATTTCGATTGTTCTCCCGTGCGACCCTGGATTTTTGTGGCGAATGGGACGCCACCTCGGCCCGCGAAGAAATGCTAAAAAACTAGGAATAGAATATGACTATATGCAGGCTGTTGAACATGTAAATGCTATTTATAATTTAGTTGTATTTATGCGCTACCACTTTGAAACGCTCACTGAATCTTGGTATCCTGCTAAAATTGCAGTTCCAGATCTTAACTTGTTTTATATTTGCCACATAAAAAAATCTCAAGAAAATGAAAAATGACTACCCAAGGATGGGGCAAGGTAATTGTTTTTATCTGTGTTATTGTCATGACAATTGGACAGTTGTTGTTCAAGCAGGTTGCTATCAACTTCAATAAATCTGAAAAATTTATTGAATGGGATGTTGCAGGTCTTCTCTTCTTTGCGCTTACTCTCTACATGATCTCTACTGGGATGTGGGTTTGGGCTTTGAGATATATGGATATTTCAAAAGCTTACCCCTATTTTGCTTTTGGGTTTGTGCTGATTCCGCTTTTTGGATCGTTGTTTTTTGGTGAAACACTATCTTTAAAATACGGTTTTGGCATTTTATTCGTTGTTGCGGGAGTATTTATTGTGAGCTCAACATCCTAGGACCTGTGGACAATTCTTTATCAACGGAAACTGCGCTAGTGCAATTCCTGTTAAATCGGAATCGGAAATTGGGCCTTATTTGCCCATTTTCCGATACTTTTATGAGTATGAATAAACAGGAATTGCACTAGTGGCTGTTATTGTGTGATAAAATCGAACTAACTGGATCTTAAAACCGTGAATTTACTCATTACAGGCTCTACTGGATATATAGGACAATATGTTGTCCAACAGGCCTTAGCCTGTGGACATAAGGTTATCGAAGCTTGTAGAAAAAAACCTAATAACACTAATAATTGGATTTATTACGATTTGAATGGCCACGCCGGACTACAATACGGTGGGCAAATAGATGCAATCATTCATTTAGCCATAGACACGTCTGGTGACTCTTTAGACGGCCAAGAAGACGCCGCATGTATGCAATTACAAAAATTTGCGAAAAGCAAAGGCGCGCGCTTTATCTATATCTCTAGCCAGGCCGCCAACGAAGACGCCCCGACATCATATGGTAGGATTAAGTGGATAATTGAAAAAAATGTTTTAATAAATGGCGGATTTGTTGTTCGGCTGGGTCAGGTTTATGGCGGTGCAGAAAGAGGGCTATTCGGAATTCTGACGAATGTTGTTCGGAAGCTTCCTGTTATTCCGGCCTTCATCCCGAAGCCAATGATACAACCAATCCACGTTGAAGACAGCGCAAGAGGGTTGTTAACAATTGCAATCCGTGAATCCCTCCCGGCAAAATCCTATAAACTTGCAGACCAAGAACCTCTACCTTTTACGGCGTTTCTGAAAGCCATTGCGACACATAAGTTAGGCGTTAAGCGCCTTTACTTTCCAGTTCCAACTTTTGCAATAAGGATTTTGGTGAAGGTTTTGGGCCAAAATTTATCCGATAAAATAGGACTAAGCCGCCTACTGTCTCTTTTTAGCTTACAGCCGATGGCAACTAAAGAGGACTTGGAACTTATCAACCTGTCATTACGGCCCCTATCTAGCGGCATGAACCGTCGAGGGATAACCCAAAGACGCTTAATCATTCAGGAAGGATCTACTCTCCTAAAGTATATTCTTAAGAGAGATCCGCCTTCGCATCTTGTCCGCCGTTATGTCCGCGTTATAGATGCCCTAAAGAACGGAGAGGCTATGATGATAGGCAAATATGTCCATAGGTTTCCGGTGTTATTAAGCGCATATAACTCCAAAACTTCATTTCGAAACCTGTTTTGGCGCCTGAATGCTGCTATGGTTGTTGCTGAAGCAAGTCCACAAGGAGCAATTAGGTTTCTTGGGCACCAAAAAGGGTCATTTAAAATCATAGCTTTTGTGAAAATGGGCGCGGCCATAACGAAAAATGCCCTATGGCTCATACTTGGTATTGCAGTCTCACCTATACTAAAACACCGCAACTCATCACAAATATTGTGACTGACACCATTTTTGACATTGCAATTATCGGAAGCGGTCCGGCAGGTATATCAACCGCGTTTCCATTGCTGGAAGCTGGATTGAAAGTCATAATGGTTGATGGTGGAAACCCACAAACCGAACCTCTTCCCACAAAACCATACCTAGCACACCGCTTTGAAGATATTGACCAGTGGAAATGGATGGTCGGCAAGGATTATTTTGCGCTTTCACAAAAAAACGAAGGATCGCCAAAATTAAGAATTCCGACACATAAAAATGTATTTGCACGCTTTGCTAGAGAAAACCAGATTGAAAGTGAGGGTTTTATTACGATAGGCTCTCTTGCGCCTGGGGGATTGTCAAACGCTTGGGGGTGTGGTGTTGCTAAGCTCTCAGAAAATGAACTTTCATCATTTCCATTCACAACAACTGAAATTAATCCATCCTATGAACGGGTAATCAAGCGCATAGGTGTTAGCGGTGCGGAAAACGATGACTTGCTCAGTTACTTCGGTGTCGATGAATGGGCCCAGCCCGCGATTAGCATGGATGGTATACACGCTAAGGTCATTGAGAATTATAGCAAAAAAAAGAGTAAGTTGGCAAATCACGGCATGAAAATGGGGCGTTCACGTGTAGCTGTATTAAACCACGATATGGGAGACCGAAAGGGCTGCAATCTCACAGGTAATTGTATGTGGGGTTGTAGCCGAAAAGCAATTTATTCTGCCGTAGATGAAATTCCAAAATTGAAGCGATTTCCTAATTTTAAGTATAGGTCTGGTTTTATTGTTGATCGAATAGAAACAGAAGGCGGATTCCCTACAATTGTCTCCGCCCGTGATGGTCAAACACTCAAAATTACGGCCAAAAAACTGGTGTTAGCCGCCGGCACGCTAGCCACAACCCGTCTTGCATTAAAAGCATTGCAATTTAAGAAGCCAGTTCCGGTTCAATCATCGCCAACAGCTGCCTTCCTCATTTGGTTTCCGGGGCAATTGGGAACTCCTATCATTGATACATTTGGCTTGGGGCAACTTTCGTATTCTCTGAATATCACGCCAGAAATAGCAGGTTTTGGTTCAACTTTCTCCAGCACGGGTATTCCAGCGACCGAATTTATACGGCACCTCCCACTAAAAACACGATTTTCTATTGATTTTTGGTCTCAAATAGCCAGCTCTTGTGTCATTGGAAACCTTTTCTTACCCGGACACCTCTCAACATCATACGCACGTTTAAATGATCGCGGGGGATTGGATTTGAAGGGAGGGTATAAAGAGTCACTCGCTGGCCTCATGAAACAAGCGCATTTGAAATTATTCAAATCCTATCTAATGCTAGGCGGCATCATCCTTCCCAGAAGCTTCCAAATTGGCGCCCCTGGTGGGGACATTCATTATTCTTCCACCTTACCAATGAGCAACACACCTCACAAAGGTGAAACAGACCGAAATGGTCTAATCTTTGGTCTCAAAAATGTGTACGCAGTAGATGGGTCTGTTTTGCCATCTCTTACAGAAAAGTCCCACACCTTAACCATTATGGCCAATGCAGATAGGATCGCACGAAATCTGGTAACACAATGTATATAAGTCTTATCTTTCAGACAGGTGTATGTTTTTCCGTACCGCCAAGATTCTATATATTTAAAAATACTCAAAAAGGATGTTTCAATGGAGCTTGAACGATTGTCCATTCCGGATGTTATCATGGGTACCCCAAAATTCTTCGCTGATGATCGAGGTCATTTTCTTGAGACTTTCAGGCAAAATACATTCTCGGAATTTGTCGGTAGAAACGTCTTTTTTGTACAAGAAAACCACTCTTTATCAAAGGCGGCTCACACTATCAGAGGGCTTCATTATCAAGCGCCGCCATATGCGCAAGGAAAGTTAGTAAAGTGCAGTCATGGATCCATTATCGATGTTGCTGTCGATGCGCGGCGCGGGTCGCCGACATATGGCCAACATGTTACAGCAATTTTATCCGCAAAAAATGGGTGCCAACTTTGGGTTCCAGAAGGGTTTCTGCACGGGTTTGCCACATTAGAGAATAACACTGAAGTACAGTATAAGTGTACAAATTATTACGCAGCTGAATGTGACGGTAGCATACTCTGGAATGATCAAGATTTAAATATCGACTGGGGGATCTCTGCACAGCAAGCTATTTTATCGCAAAAAGACGAAAAGGCACCACTGTTTAAGTCTTTTCAATCGCCCTTTAAATATTCAGCTTAATGTTTTTAAGCAAACATGGTTAAAGCGCGTATTGTAATCACGACTTATGAAAGTGACGATGATCTACATCGTTGTATTCATTGCCTACACGCGCAATCCCGTAAAGATTTTGAAGTTGTTATTGTTAACAACAGCGCTAAACCCATTCAAAATCGTGAAATGTGGTCATCCTATAATTGGCTAACGATAATACAATCCGACACGAATTCAGGGTTTTCCGGCGGATCAAACCAAGGCGCACGCGGAGCGTGTGCACAATGGATTATAACACTAAACCCTGACGCGTGGCCTAAGCCAGATTGGTTTGCTAATCTGATGAGGGCCGCAGAGGATTTTCCAGAATACGCTATGTTAAGTTCCACTTTACTACAAGCATACGCTCCATCTATTCTTGATGGGGCAGGGGATTGTTACTCAATCTTTGGGCTTGTTTGGCGGGCTGGGCAGGGGCGTTCTTTTTCACTCATTCCTAATCATTATCAAAATGTTTTATCACCTTGCGGCGCCGCGGCGGCTTATCGCCGTGATGTTTTTGAAAGCAACGCAGGTTTTGATATAGATTTTTTTTGTTACCTTGAGGACATTGATTTGGGTTTGAGATTGCAATCTCAAGGCTATAAGTGTCGCCATGTCGTAGATGCTTGTGTGCTTCATGTTGGAGGTGGTAGCACACAAGTAAATAGCGAATTCCAATTATATTATACCCACAAAAATCAACTCCGAATCATTATCAAGTTAACGCCAGCAGCGCTTTTAATATTTCAACTTCCATTATATTGTCTTGTACAAACTTACTTACTGATCCGCACAGTCAAAGCACCAAATTGGTCATCGCAAGTGAGGGGCCTTTGGCACGGTTTAATCTCATGCCCGAAAGTTTTTTTGGAAGATCGCCCTTTGGCACAAAAAGCGAGGCGTATATCTACCCTTGAGTTTGCTCGGCTTATATCGTGGTCTTTAAGCGAAGTGCGCAATAAGGCTTTTAGAAACTAAGACTGAATAAACTTCATGAGAAATTCCCCATATCCGCTTTTTATTAAAGGGTGAGCGAGAGCCTCAAGCTGATTTTTATCAATCCAGCCATTTTTAAATGCAACAACTTCTGGACAACAAATACGACGCCCTTGACGTTCTTCAATAACGCTTACAAACTGAGACGCTTGCAACAATGAGCGGTGCGTTCCCGTATCCAGCCATGTCGTGCCTTCAGTGAGAAGTTCAACCGAGAGCTTGTCCTTATCGAGATAAATTTGATTAAGCGCAGTAATTTCTAATTCGCCGCGGGGAGAAGGAATAACCTGTTTGGCATATTCGGAAGCATGTTCATCATAAAAATATAAGCCAGTAACGGCATAATTCGAAGCAGGCTTTTTGGGTTTTTCCTCTAAAGAATTCACCCTATTCTGTTCATCAAACCCAACAACGCCATAATCGCTTGGGTTTTTTACGTAATATCCAAAAACCGTGGCACCGGAGACACCCATATTGGCTTTACGTGTTATAGTAGAAAACCCCTCTCCGAAAAATAAATTATCGCCTAATATAAGAGCACTTGGTGATCCGTTTAAAAATTCTTCCGCAATAATTAGGGCTTGTGCAAGACCGTCTGGGCTGGGCTGAATTGCGTAAGTAATCGAAATTCCCCATCGTTGACCATCCAGTAACAATTTTTGAAACGCGGATTTGTCTTCTGGTGTTGTGATGATCAAAATTTCTGAAATACCAGCATCCATGAGTACTGTCAGTGGATAATAGATCATGGGTTTGTCGAAAACAGGCATTAGCTGCTTAGAGACTGATATGGTGCTTGGGTGAAGGCGTGTGCCGCTTCCGCCCGCCAGAATTATGCCTTTTCTTTTCATCGTTTATTCCTCTCTTTGGTCGTTAAGCCATTCTATTAAAGCAGCATCGAGACCAACCCGCCAATCTGGCATTTTGTACTGAAACACTTTTTCGAAATGCGTAATATCTAATACAGAATAGGCGGGTCTCTTAGCGCGGGTTGGGTATTCAGCAGAGGTAATTTTGTTAACATCTATGTTATGTGGTCTGAAGGGCTTGCTGGATTGAAAAATTGATTTAGCAAAATCGGCCCAACTTATGATGTCTCCAGATCCGCTAACATGAAAAATACCCTTGGTTTGGGAATTGCAACCCACCAACCCTTCTGCGACTCGCAGCGCTGCATTCGCGAGGTGCCCTGCATAAGTTGGGCGGCCGAATTGATCATTGACAATTTGTAATTCCTTGTGGGCCTTTGCTAATTTTAGCATTGTTGTGAAAAAGTTTTTGCCGTGACCATCATATACCCATGAGGTCCGTAAGACGGCAGATTGGCCCCCTTGACCTAAAACACCTCTCTCCCCATCCAATTTTGATGCGCCATAAACACCTAGCGGATTCGTTGGGTCGTTAATCTGATAAGGTGTCGATTTTTTCCCGTCAAAAACATAATCAGTAGAAATGTGAACAAAAGGAATAGCGCGCGACGCACAAACCTTCGCAATCAGTTCAGGTGCCGCAGCATTCACCTTAAACGCTGCAATCTTATCAACTTCTGCATTATCAACCGCTGTATAAGCCGCCGCATTAATAAGAACATCTGTGTTTTCCAAACCCGCAATAAAGTCTGTGATGCTGTCTTCGTTCGATAAGAGATCTAAACTCTCTCGCCCATAACACCGAATATTATAACTATTGGGAGTCGACTGACTTGCAATAGCCCGCGCCAATTGGCCTGTACGGCCAATAACTGTAACATTTAAGGGAGTCACTCAGCATTTATCCCTGTGCCGTGTCTTTGTCCAAACATACCAGCTTTGAGTAAAGGCCGCCACCAGGCGCCATTGTTAACATACCATTCTATTGTAGACTCAAAACCCTGATCCCATTTAATCGAAGGCTCCCAGCCAAGTTCAGATTGTATCTTCTGAGCATTAACTGCATACCGCCTATCATGACCTGGCCGATCCTTTACAAACTCAATCAGGCTTTCGGCTGGGCTAACTGGACCGATCCCCTTTGCGTCAATAAGCCGGCATATTGTCTTTATAAGCTCTAAATTTGTACGCTCATTATTACCACCTATATTATAGGTTTCGCCAATTTTGCCGTTTTTTAAAACTGTAAGGAGTGCATCCGCGTGGTCGTCAACATACAGCCAATCTCGAATATTATCACCTGCTCCATAAACAGGTATCGGGTCGCCATGCATAGCCTTTAAAATAACAACCGGGATAAGTTTTTCTGGAAATTGATATGGTCCATAATTATTAGAGCAATTGGTAATGATGACTGGTAACCCATAGGTTCGCCCCCAAGCACGAACCAAATGATCCGAAGACGCCTTAGAGGCTGAATAAGGCGAACTTGGATCATAAGACGTCGTCTCTTCAAACGCTGGATCATCTAGCCCAAGGTCACCATAAACCTCGTCTGTTGATATATGGTGGAACCGAAAATCAGATTTTTGGGAACTTTTGAGGTTATCCCAATATCTGCGCGCCTCCTGCAATAAAACAAATGTCCCAATAACATTTGTCTGAACAAACGCGCTTGGTCCGTCAATGGACCGATCAACATGAGATTCTGCCGCTAAATGCATTATAGCGCCAGGTTGATGCTCGTCAAAAACTTTTCGTATTGCATTTGAGTTGCAAATATCTGCTTTTACAAAGCTATATGTGTCACTTTCTGAAACAGACTGTAAGTTTGCAAGGTTGGCCGCATAGGTTAGGTTGTCGACGTTTATAACGGAGTGGCCTTGCCCTAAAGCCATGCGAATGACTGCGGAGCCTATGAACCCAGCACCTCCGGTGATTAAAATTTTCATTACTACCCACTTGTTACAATTATTTTGTGAACCTACTAAAGTGAAGATATTGGTTTTTCTATCAAAAAATCCAGTATTATCCAAAATCACCAAACACCGACGCACCTCAGGTGAAAATCTGTTCCTCGTATTGCTTATAATGACTCCTGTTACTATACATTAGAAATCTCCAGCAAACTCGGGGCGGTTCTAGGGCCTGTGGACAATTAGAACGAAGATTAAGATATGAGACAAAATCATTCAGTTTTAGAAGAAAGACCGAAGGCGTGCGTCCGCACGGCAAGGGTTTTCGACGACAAAATGGATGATTTTGGCCATACCGCGAAGCGGCGGGGCGCGGAATGGCTGCAATCGCTTGAGAAGCGATTGCAATGGAGCGCGTTCATCGGTGACGATGAACGAAGCTATGGTTTGGTATTGAGCCACATCCGTGGCCTTTTTCGCCTATTTTCTGTCTACTGGACAGAAAATTTGGCAAGCCAACCGTCTTCAAAGCGTCGCAAATGCTCGTCGGTGCACACACCGTCTTGCGCTTTACTCCTTAAATTCGCACAAAATCACTCCCGTCATAACTCCGTTCCAATTGTCCACAGGCCCTAGGCTGCTTTGATACGCTTGTGCTTGCGATATTAGAATGGCACCGTTTGGCTGAACACTGTTTTTAATACTCGGAATAACAGCGTATTACTAAGATATTGCTTGCGAAAACAAATGATATCATTATCAGACCGTAGACGTCATTTTTCTAACTGCAAGATTTATTATGAAAAACAAAATTGTATTTCCATTGATGATATTAGTGCTGACCATTTCAAGTGGATGTCAAGAAAACAATGGGACAAAATCGGGCACTGTGCTTTTGCCTCAAAAGACAGATTATAGTGACGAACTACTTAAAAATGGGGACTTTTCTTTAGGCGCCGAGTATTGGGGTTTGGCACCAAATGCAGAAATAATAGATGGAGCGGCCATCGTAAACGTTTCTGAGCCCGTTACCCAAGCTATTTCTGTGCAGGGTTTAGGGGTCTATAGGCTTTCAGTTAAAGCCAAATGTTATGATGAAATAGGTAATGGACGGCTTCAGGTTAACTGGCTTGATTCCTCAGAGTTCATTTCGGCCTCTATTGAAGTGTTTGAATGTACAAACCAGATGACGGACTATTCTATTGAATTTACCAGCCCTCAAGATACACAGGCGGCTGTTGTCTATGCTACTGGGCATGACCAAAGCCTAATAATATTTGACGAGCTTTCGTTTCGAAGAAAAATGTAAGGACGGTCAAAAAAACCCTGTCTTTGTTAAAGTTTTATTATGCACAGAAATGTAGGTTTCTGTGCATGAAGCTTGAATTCCACACTTTTGAGAGTAACGCCATCCAACCTGATACGACAGGTTTTGAGCCGCCAATGGTGCTCGTGCGTAGTGGTCAGCTTGCTGTAAAGCTCTACAATAATTTTCTCCATTTGTCTATTCGGTCCGACGATAGTCGCCAAACCTACAGGTCTGCTACTAGCTTGTTTCTTCGATTTTGTGACGATCAAGAGATTGCTGAACTGATGGATGTCGAACCTATCCATGTGCGGGCCTATCTTGATCATCGCACTAAAGAGCTAGGGCGAGTCGCCAGTGCGCAAACGCACTATTCGGCCATAAAGGGGTTGTTCCAATATCTCGTTGAAAAGGACTTCATTACGAGCAATCCCGCAGCATCGGTTTCCTATTCATTCGTAGACGCCCGCAAAGGTAAAACGCCTGTAATCTCTGCTGAAGACGTCCGGCGGCTCTTATTATCTATCCCTGACGATCCGAATGAAGAGAACGGCCCTGCGAAACACACCGATCTCCGTGACCGCGCCTTGATCGGTCTGATGGCCTATACCTTCGTACGTATTGGCGGCGCCCTCTCCGCGAATGTTGGAGACTTTCGATATGACAATGGGACGATGTGGCTGGATATGATCGAGAAAGGCGCAAAAGAACACAGCCTTCCAATATCCGGAGCGCCTCGTGTATTCTTAGAGCAATACATATCAGTCTGCGGGTTAACCGATAAATCCGCTCCCCTCTTCCAGTCGGCCAATAGAAATGCCCAGCTGACAGGCAAGCGGTATGACCGTGGTAATTCGAGGCGTATGATTGCGGCGCGTGCTAAAGCACTTGGAATAGCCGGGAATACAAAAAACCATACGTTTCGGGCCACCGGGATTACACATTTCCTTGAGGGCGGCGGCAGAATTGATGATGCACAAGATATTGCTAATCACGCCGACAGTTCCACTACGCGACGCTACGACCGGCGCTCAAACCAGAGGCTAATCAATGTGCTAAAACAGGTGGATTATTAACGCTAAATCGTTAGAGACTTAAAACTCCTAGGCCTTCATGCATTTGATTTTTTTGTCTACTATCGATGGATTCGGGCCGTCACTTCGTGTCGGCCGTCAGGGCTTGATGTGATTGAGAAAGGCGCTAAGTCTCACAGCCTGCCGATTGCTGGTTCGCCGCGCGCGTTTTTAGAGCGGCATATTGAAAGCTTGTGGCTTGACGGATAAGTCCCCTCCCCTGTTTCAGTCCGCAAATCGAAACAGCAAACTGACGGGTATCCGCTTTGTTACTCACCGTCGTGCGGTGTGATTTGCCGCGTAGACCCATACTACGCATCAATCGAGCCACCGTGCAGCGGGCAATATCATAGCCTTCACGCTGCATCTGCCGCCAGACTTTACGTGCGCCGTAGACACCGTAATTATCTGCAAAGACGCGCTTAATGACGGGGCGTAAAGCTTGATCGCGCCGCACTCTATCAGACAGCTTTGTTGGGTCTGCCTGCGCGGCAATCCGTGCGTAATAAGTTGACGAGGCAATCGGCAGAACTCTGCAAATCGGCTCGACCCCGTACTGATCACGGAGCGCCGTGATGAAAGCAATCATCTCTTGAACGGGCGGCCCTACTCCGCCTGTGCGAAATATGCTGATGCCTTGCGTAATATCTCATTGGCCTGACGTAGCTCTTTGTTCTCGCGCTCCAAAGCCTTCAGCTTGGCGGCCGCATCTGTCGTCACGCCAGGCCTATCGCCATCATCAATCTCAGCTCGCTTAATCCAATTGTGAAGCGTCTGCGTTGCGCACCCAATCTTGGGCGCTATCGACTCTATCGCCGCCCATCTGGAGGTGTGATCGTCCTGATGTTCCATCACCATCCGTACGGCTCGCGCACGCACCTCAGGTGAAAATCTGTTCCTCGAATTGCTCATAATGACTCCTGTTAATATACATTAGAAGTCTCCGGCAAACACGGGGCGGTTCAAATAAATGAAATTTCTTCTATTGCCGAAACCCCAATATAATAGCCATAAACCTAATGGCACTGAATGTTTTGGCGTGAAATTTGCTTCTTAAGCTTAGATTGCGTTAAAGTGGGAATATAATGCGCTTTATACTGTTATGTGTCACAGCTATCGCCCTGTCAGGATGCTCGTGGTTCAACAGCGGATATCACTGGGATTCGGAAAGCACTTACCCGCGCAACAACCTAAGAGGCACAATCTCTGAAAATAATTGTTGTAGGTCATATAGTATATGGAATGTTGAGGGGTCGATTGGCCAAGAGTTTATAGTTGGCGGTAAATTTACAACACCGGATGACGGTGTCGTTGCCGCTCCTGGACTAGTGCTTGGAGATATAAAAATGAAAGCGGCGTATGGTCCTAGCATTCGCTATGAATTGGGCGGGTCACGCGCTTTAAACCCTAATCGCAAATTTACAATTTTGGGGTCTTATTCCGAAGCATCGGGTAAAGAAGTTGCCCTTGGAACGCTACTTGGCCCGCCCGCTAATGTGCTGAGAGGAAAGGCGAGCGATTACAAATCTTATGATATAGAAGTAGGTTTGCGTCAATATTTTCTCCCGCGCCGCGCTCTCTGGATTAAAAGTTTCCGCCCATATGTTGAAGGTAAGCTTGGGGTTGCAAAAATAAACGACATAAAGTTGCAAAATACGCGTGATAATGGCGGCAGCGTAAACGGGGGAACGATCAACATGTACCGCGGCAGTTGGGTGCCCACTGCCACAGGCACAGTCGGCGTAGAAGCCCCAATATTCAAACGCGCGACTTTGGGCCTTGAAACTGGTTTCAAGTATCGCGGAGCGCTCAAACCAGACACAACCCATTTAATAGCCGGCGGCGGCGTTGGTCTTCTGGAAGGCGTAAATAACGGAAGTGAAAGCTTTACAATGCCTGTTATGCTGAGAGGGCGGTACCGATTCTAGCTCCTCTTTAATTAATTTTGTATCTTTTTTAGGTAGAATAAGAAATGGCACTTAGATTTCTTTTAGCAAAAACACTCCTGAGCCTATCTTTCCTTGCTTTATTGTCATGTGGTGGGGGTGGGAGTTCCTCTCCGCCCGTCGTTGTGACCCCTCCTCCCACCACAACCCCTCCCCCACCCGTTGTTTTAAAAAGCGACCTTGAAAGTAACGCCGAAGCCGCCGCTTTTTTACAACGCGCAGGATTGGGTGGTAGTGATGACCAAATAACCGCTGCCACCAACATCAATGCAGCTGATTGGTTAAAAGCAGAAATGAACAAACCGGCAACGCTAACATTAGACACTATGCTTTCGCGGTTTACGTCACGTCGTGACACAGATTTAAATCATACAGATCAAATCTGGAAGAATTTACTGGAGGCAGACGACCAACTACGCCAAAGAATGTTTTTTGCTTTGTCTCAGATTTTTGTTATTTCAGACCATCGTTTCTTTGATCGAGGTTTTTCGTCAGCTTATTACACTGATATTCTCACTCGCAACGCCTTCGGAAACTATCGTCAGCTTTTAGAAGAAATCACTTACTCCCCAGCGATGGCGCGGTATTTAACTTATTACGAAAACCGCAAAGGAGACATCGCGAGTGGCAGAATGCCCGACGAAAATTATGCCCGTGAAATTCTTCAGCTTTTTTCGATTGGAGTAGTTGAGCTAAACATGGATGGGACGGTAAAGTTAGGTGGAGATGGTCTACCAATTGAAAGTTACACAAATGATGATGTCATCGGTTTAGCTCGCGTTTTTACGGGGTTGAGCGCCGACAATGGTAGTTTTGGAACATATGCAGACGACGTTTATTTATATCGACCGTTGAAAGCTTTTGACACGGAGCATTCCCGATTAGAAAAGCGTTTTTTGGGCACAGTTATCCCAGCCGAAACGCCTGCAGAGACCAGTATTCAGCAAGCACTTGATACAATCGCTAACCACCCCAATGTTGCGCCATTTATCTCAAGACAACTTATTCAACGGTTTACTGCCTCAGCACCCTCCCCTGCTTATGTTGAACGGGTATCGCGAGTATTTGAGGCAGGGATCTATACAGCAGAGAACGGGGAAGTGTTTGGCACCGGCAACAGGGGAGATTTGGGCGCTACCCTCGCCTCCATATTACTCGATTCTACTCAACATGATGGAGTGCAAGATAGCACTGAAGGCAAGATACGCGAACCAATTCTTAAGTTCGTGCATTTTATGCGCGCGTTCAACGCAAGCCCTTATGATGTTATAGCAGACAACGAAACACGGTTAAATGATACTCGTGATCTAGCAACGGGACTTGGACAGCACCCTTTACGATCTCCTTCCGTTTTTAACTTTTATCGCCCCGGCTATATTTTACCAAATTCAAATACTGGTGTTTTAGGTCTGACTGCTCCCGAATTTCAAATCGTGAATGAAGCAAGTTCGCTTGGCTTCATCAATTTTATGACAGAATATGTAATTAATCGTAGCAATAGTACTGATCCAGGTGCGCAACTCAAACCTAATTATGATGCTGAAATTGCATTGGCTAATAACCCGCAGGAGTTGATCAATCATCTGGATGAAAAGCTTACTGGCAACCAAATGTCCAATGTAACTAAAGCAGACATAATCGATACCATCAGTGCCCTAAATATAGACCCAGATGATATTACTGCTGACCAAAAACGCCGCGTTCAGTTAGCGATACTAATGACCCTTGGAAGTGGCGCTTTTGCGATCCAAAATTAAAGGCTGCAGAATGGCTTATTATAATCGACGTCAATTTTTAACTCGCTCTGCTGTTGGTTTTATGGGGGCCGCTAGCGCCATAGGCAGCCTTGGTTGCCGTCCTAGCTTTGCAGCGAATACCCAAGGTTATAAAGCGCTGATTTGCATCATGCTTAAAGGAGGAATGGATCATAATGATACTATCTTGCCAACAGATCTAGCGAGCTATAAAACGCTCAAGAGCTACCGTGCCGGCATGTTTGATTTATATAATTCGGATCATCCAAATTCTTCGCGCTATATTGATAATATCCTAAAAATACACCCAAAAAACAACACTAACTTTGGCGGGAGGACATTTGGTCTCCCCAGAGATATGTCTCCCTTACGGGATATGTTTGATGGAGGAGAGTTAGCGATTGTTGGAAATGTTGGGCCATTGATTGAACCCGTAAATCGTGATGATATGGAAGCAGGACGAGCAGTTCTTCCAACACGTTTATATTCCCATAATGATCAACAATCCACGTGGATGGCTCTGAATTCAGAAGGTGCTCGCACCGGTTGGGGGGGGCTTTTTGCTGATGCAACCATTGAATCCTTCAGTACCTCTAAAACTTCTTATTCAGCAATTACAGCCTCTTCGTCTGATGTCTTTTTAGCAGGTCAAAGTATAAAGCCTTTTCCGATTTTTAGTGGAGACCCTGTTCTTAAATTGGAAGCTGCTAGAATTCGTAATTATATAGGTAGTGGTGACGACGGTGATAAGGCGCGCGATATGCTTGCTGCATATTTATCCAAGAAAAACTTCGAGCATAACAACCTGTTCCGCAAGGATGTCGTTTCTAATGCTGCGCAAGGGATCATTGATCAGTTGGATTACGCTAGTAAGTTGGACAGTGCAGCGCCTTTCACAGCTAATTTTCCTGCAACAAGTCTAGGGGGGCAGCTTGAAAGCGTCGCTACTACTATTGGCTTGCGCACAGCACTAAACGTCAAGCGGCAGGTATTTTATACTTCAATTGACGGCTTTGATACACATGACGAACAGGACACTACGTTACCGTCATTACAGGCCCAGATCGCTAATGCCGTTGCCTCTTTCCGTGAAAATATGATTGCCCAAGGTGTTTGGAATGATGTTGTGGTTTTCACCATGAGCGAATTTGGCCGGACGTTAATTGGTAATGGAGATGGATCAGACCATGGTTGGGGTGGACATCATTTTGTAGCAGGCGGGTCCGTTAACGGCAATCAAATTTACGGTGATATACCTGAAATGGACATAAACTCTCAAAACTTCACGGCGTTCCGAGGCCGCCTCATTCCCACCGTATCTGTGGAGCAATATGCGGCTACTTTAGGGGAGTGGTTTGGCTTGGATAGCGGCGAGCTTGCTTTGGCATTGCCAAATTTAAGCCGTTTTTCTCAATCGAACTTAGGCTTCTTGAAGAGAATATGAGCTTAAGTGTTTCCACGAAGGAAAACCACAAGATAGGTTAAAAGACCTGCGGTAAGCTTTTTAGAGTATCAGTTATGATTAAGTTCTAATTTACGTCCGTAATCTGTCGTCTCTGATGAGGGCGTTGACGATGATAATGAGTTTTCTCATGATAGCCGTTATAATAATTTTTGCAGGTTTCCCTCATGCGATGAAGTGCCAGTAGGTCTATTTGAGAGCTGGGTAGCCACAAGCGCAGGCATGTAGAGCGCTTGCTGCAGGGGGTTTTATACGCTCGATAATTTATTGGTCTTCACTACAAGGGCATGCTTATACTTACACGGGTGGACAAAGCGTTGATCGGCTCCCCTGACCGTTTGTTTGGCATCCGCACGCCATTCTTTTTGTTTGAGTATGAGCACACGTCTCTTCAAGGCCACTATCAGCGGCTTCCGGAAAATTGAGATATAATTCTCAATGACATCAACATAGAAGCCAAAGATAGTATCACAGGTCAGAAGTTATTCTCTAAACTCAATGGCCATAACAACAAACCTAACCCCTCGCCTGCCTTCGAAGTATCACAGGATTCTATAGCGCCGTTCTGCGTCCCTTTGCGCGATACGTTACGGCCTGGTGATATATGGCTTGCCCATTCCAAGCGCTATGCCGATTTGAAGCAAGTTTTAGTTCCAACGAAAAGCGTCGTGACGAACCCTAAAACGCTGTTCACCCCGGACAGCTGGCTTAAAAGCCGCAAAGCCCTGATGGCAGTCTCACTCAAACGTCTTTCACTGGTCGCCAAAGCGGAGTTCATTCCCTGCGGTTCGCTGGAAAACGATGTGCTTAACATTATGCAACTGTCCGCTAGTCCTAAGAATGGCGGCGAAGAAACGACCCTCAATCTCTATAATAGGCTAAGGGGCCTAAGCTTGTGACTGCCGATCATATCTTACAAAGATCCACTAAGGCCAGCCTTCCACTAGAAAAACATTACGGCCATAGCGTGACTGAACACATGATCAAGGGCGTCGCGCTGCAAGAATTCAAAACAACTGTAGCCGTGATGTTGCCGGAGCGCCTAAGCCATGAATTTGGCCGGTTGCTTAAAGATATATAGCGCGCGCCGATATTAGCATGATTTGCCCTCAATAATTAAAGTCTTGGCGGAATAAACCGTAGAGACCGTATTTAGGGGCAGGAAAGTGCGGGGGGAACTCCCCCGAAGTTTCGAAGATTTTTGAGTTTTGAAAATCAGGGTTCCGTTCCGCTTTGAAAGTAAAGATGTCTGTTAAATCGAAAGCTAAATTAAGCCTTAAGGGGCCAGTTGAGATATCAGCTAAGGACGCTGGCGAGTTGTTAGGTATATCGGATCGGAGGGTTCGGGAATTGGTTGCGGACGGCCATATCCAAAAGGGTGATAACGATAAATACGAGGTCAAACTCTTAGTGCATGGCTATGTGGCTTTCCTAAAAGACACGGAACGAAATTCTACACAGGCGGCGTCTGAGGCCACTTTGAAAAACATGCGGGCCAAGAAGCTCGAAATGGAAATGCGAAAGCGTTTACCCAAGGTAAGAATAACAGACATTCTCATGGATGTGAATGCCGCCACGGGCTTTACCCATCTGCGCGCGAACGTAAGCGATAAAATCAAAAAATGCTGCTGAGAGCGCCTCTTAGAGCAATTTAAAGATAAACCGCAAAAGAAGGTAGCTCAAACCACAAAATGCGCTCACAGAGCAATTAAGGGCGTTTTAAAGCCATGTCCCTGCCATCCAGTCGACCTATAATTGCCATTTGCTGTGGGAAGCACAGTTCGTACAGCAGCGTCTCTGATCGGTGTGAACCTCAAAACAGCCACCTATTATTTCCTACGATTACGTGAGATCATCGCGCGTGAGTTGGAGCGTGAGGCAGGGTAATGCCCCCGTATTTTAGCGGGGGGCTGAAGTAGAATTTTCTATATGCTAACAGCAGGAGATTTTACGATGAAGAAACCGAGATACACTGACAGTCACATTATATCCGATTATAAAGCGCAAAACGATCCCGAATAGCATTGTCAATTGGGACGGTTGGCAAGAATATAATGTACTGAGTGTCTCAGACTTCAAGCATTATCGGATCAACCGCTACGAACTGTTAGCCGAAGGGCATAATCATATCTATGGAAACGAGAATTTATGTAACCAAGCGAAGCGGTATTTGCGCAAAATTAATGGCGTTCCTAAGGATGATTTCGTACTGTTTTGAAGAAATATGAGTGGCGTTTCAACAAACTGACCGAAAACACCTATTAACAGACTAAAACAATCGGCTAGAGGCAATATGAGCTAAATAACTGGGACAGCGCCTTATTCTATTTTCCCGTTGTTCTGCGTTTTATCCCGATAAGATTGAATAAGCATCGCAAGTACAACCCAACTGGGGGGATTGCCGTATTCAGATTTAATAGCCTCAAAGTCTACCCGCACCCTCTCCGGTCCATGAACTGTCATACAGCCATTTATATCGGTGGGCCGTCTATAATCTGCAGGCATCCCGTCAATCATTGGGATTGCTTTAGCGGCGAACGTTTGAGTCTCTAATTTAGGACGTCCGCGCTTTCTTTGTGCTTGCTCGGTCGGATGTGAAAAACCTGCTTTCGCATTCACCTCAGCCACACGCGCATCTTGGCTCTTGATCACGGCCCGCTTTTTTTTTGCTGGAATACTCGGAATTTTCAACTCCGGCTGGTCTCCAAACCCTAAATTCATTACGCGGCCTCCGATACGGAACGAGCCGAGGCCAGGTAATCCAGTATTGCCTGAGTGAAGGTTACGGCATTTGCTTGCGCCTTCCCAATAGAACCAGACTTGTTTTCTTCAAGCTCCGGCACGGTAGCACCTTCTGTAAAAATGGCCCGATAAGCCGACCGCTCTTTGAGATCAACATTCAAAACAGGCTCATTATGAGCTTCAAGCTGCATAATTATACCTTTATGTTCTCTCGTCATAATCGCGGCGTTGGTACGGCAGAAGGCAAACACATAAGGCAAATCTATTTTAAACGTCTTCGCCATACGCTTGACAAGTTGACTAGCCTTTGCTGCTTGGCGAGCATCCATTGAGCTTGCTGACATGGGAATAACGGTCAAATCAGAGCGCCCAATTGCGTAACCAACAATTTCTCCGGCAGTGCCTTCGAGGTCAATTATAAGAAAATCCGTTTCGTTCTCCGCTTCGATGGAATCGATCACATCAATCATAGTTTCCGCAACAACGTCAGAAATTACGTCAAAAAGTACTGGCTTACCTTGCACTGATCGTTCTGAAGCCCATCGGGTCAAATTTGCTGATGGATCCGCGTCAATGACACTGACACGCGCTTGTCTTCCAGACGAAGGGGCTGCCAGAGTTGTTGCTAAAATAGTTGATACAGTTGTCTTACCAACTCCGCCTTTAGGACTGGCACAAGAAATAGTAATCATTTTCTAATCCGTTCTATTTTTTTCATAAATATAAATAGTTCAGGTTACTAAAACCTTTATACTTATATTTATTATTATATAATCCGTTATATTATTATAGATATTTATATAATCCGTTATATATATATATCTACAATTGTCTATCAAATATTTCAATAATCACACCATTATGCGCCGCTTTGTTTAAGTGCGGGCTTTTTGCTGATTTCGCGCTCTAACGGCGCGGGTAAGATCAGAGGGTAGCTCGTAAACCTGCTTGGCAAGTAACACTGCACCCAGAGTTAACTCTGGGCGACATTCAGCGTTTGGTCGCAATAATATCCCCGAAAGATAGCGATTTGGGCATTTCACCGTCTCTCGTTCGTTCCAAACCCGCTTATCCGGAACCGGGGTCAATCGGATTTTCTTCACAAGCTGAGTATCGAGAAAAGCAAGCAGAGCGCGGCGTAATCCATGTGTTCTTACGCCTTTGTGCCAGAAATATTGTTTGTAATCTGGTTGTTTTGCCGCTTTTAAAACTTCAATATGAGTAATTATATCAGTTTCTGATGCTTCATGGGGCAGGGGAACACCTAATTCCTCTAAGGCTCCCCTTGCTACAAGAGCAAATGTTTCAGAATCTAGCCCTGGACCCGCCCCAAACTCTTCATAACGCCTAGCCTTTTGCCTACATGACTTATTTGCTGGTTCTATTTTATGTTCTTTATCAAATTTTTCTTGCTCTGTAGTAACAGAGATATCCCCCTTTAGGGGGTGGGACTCAGTTTTTGCCCCCTTAATAGAAAAAAGACTTCGCGCCCATTTGAGAAGCTGACTGCATGCCACTGTGTATTCGTTCCAAAGATTCATAGCCTTGCCCTTGATCCGCCGCTCACGAATATTCAGTAAGCCTTCAGCCTTAAGGCGGCGCAACGTGATCTTCACACTGCCCCGACTTACACCCGCCTTGGCGCATATCCAGTCATGAGCGACCGCAAAGGTCTTTTTGCCCTTACCTGCACTCATAAGCGCGCACAGGACAGCTTTTTGCGCTTTTGTGAGATCAAGGCCCGCATAATAGGGGAAAAACCGCATAGCGGCGTATGAGAAGCCGTGCCAGCGGGTTCTGCGCGCTTTTAGAGCCTCAACATGAGCCTCTGACGCCTCTGCGCGTTCATAAGCCACTCCATCCGCTTCATACTCAGCTATCTTGGCGAGGCGCTCACTATAGCGCCATTCAAGCTCGCTTGCATCAAGTCGCCCTTGTGTGTGGGCTATAAATTCGTTGCGGGTTAAATCCTTATGCTCCTGCATCAACTCCGCGTGTCGGGCCTGAATTTTGGCAATACTCATGTGTTCGTCCTCTCAAAATGAGGCCGCGAATTTGGCAAGCGATTACGTTCACAGAATCTGCTTATTTTGCTTGCCAATGTCGGAGAAATTCTCTAAGAGAGGTCTTGTAACAGGTGTTCTCTATTAGAGATTTTCAAAAAGTCCTCGTCCGCCAAGACGGGGCTTTTTTCGTTTCAGACTAACTCGTGACCGCTACCTCCTGGTTTAAATTTCTGGTTTCATTCGGATGCCCATGCGGGCCACCTGAATAACTGTAGCCGCACGATGCGCGAGCTGATCGGATATGAAAGGCAGAACATGTCATAATAGAATCCACGGGCAAAGCACAGACAAAGAAGTAGCGATCGCAAAAAAATGCGTTTTTCGCTTGCCAATGTCGGGGGAAAATCTTAGACAGAATTTAAGTTTTGAGTCTGCTAAGGCATTCCAAAAAACCTCGTCCGCCAAGACGGGGTTTTTTTTATGCTTGAACGCTTTATGTGGTGGCTTGCTCCTGTGTTGTTTTCATTTCCAGCCATTCAGCATAAATTGCAGCAATCACGTCTCCGCGTGTCATAAGACGCCGCGAATTTCGTTCTGCGTCAATTCCTGCAATAACGGCTTCTGGTAAAGGTGTGGTGACGCTACGACGTCCAGCTTCGCGGTCAGCTGCGCGTTTTCGTTTCATAAGCTCTGCTTTGCTTGCCATAGAATCACTCATAACTTGTTACTCGTCCAATTCCCTTAGACCGTTTCGTGGTTAACAGTCTGTTAACGCTCACACACAAAAGTATAACCTTGAGTCCGTCGTCACACAAAAGGACCTAGATTACGATCCGGGTTAAGAGAGGCTTTGCTCACCTCTTTGGTCAATATTAGGCGACGGCTCTACGGTATTGCAAGCGTCGATATTCAATGGTCTCCTTTTTCATCTTTTCTCTGCGATTGATGATGGATTGCCCCCGCACGAAGTAGGCGTCGGCAGGCGTAACATTTTGAGGCTTTAATGAGTCCTGAGCCTAGTTATCTGGGACAGTCCCTAATACAATATTCCGGATGTAGCGTGAAATATTGTAGGGACCCCATTGGGCTAAATCTACAATGTTTTTTATACCAAGGTGTTTTTCTAAGCGATTACGCATTTTCTCATCCAACTGCGGGATCTGTTCCAGTCCAAGAGTTGCATCAGGGTACAGACTGTTTATAATATCCGGTTCAAGCAAAGGAAGATTGGTGTCGGCGTCCAGCCCGCTTATCTCGTAACATTTCTCAAAAGCTTGCTCGAAGGCCGGACTACAGGCAAGATCTCTAATTGTTTTTATCCCCATTAAAGATAATGTAATACGTTCTTCATTTCCGACGCCTATCATTATATCTACAGGCTGATCTATTATTTCAGAAAATTGAAGATAGCTTACATTTGTTCTCAATAAGTTCCTAAGGGTCTTTTCCATTTAATTATTCACTTTCCCGTCGGTAAATTTACCTTAACTATTCAAAATTGTCTTTGTCAATGACCTGCTCCCCAACTTCCTACCATTTTCTGGTAGAGTCATTAGCTTGTGTCCGTCGTCATATAAAATGGCACGGATTTCGGCCCGGGCTAAGAGAGACTTTGCTCACCTCGTTGGTTGATATAAAGCGACAGCTTTGCGGTATTG
>JAZGVQ010000002.1:0-48867 GCA_037356215.1 Thalassiosira gravida | reverse complement strand
TAAACGCTTTTTTTCTCACGCTGAAATCGAGCATCTTGAAGTAGTTTGGGTATAACAGTCGTATTATGCGTTACTCAGGCTGACATATGTAGTTGAGGTGATTAGTTAGTCTTGAGCCACTTTTGAATCACTTCCACTTCTGCTTTTTGCAAAAGTACTGACAGTTCACCATTTTTTATCAGTTCTTTGAGCTTAAGGTCGATAAGTGGAACCAAAATAGCGTTTCGTTTGTGAACATAATGGTGCAATGGAAAGCTTGCGATGGGATGTTCTATCAATACCAGATCAATGTATCCTGGTTTTTTGATAGCAAGTTCACCTTCCAATGGATTTGTGAGTGCAATGTCGGCTCTGCCTTTTTGCAGAAAAGCCATAATGCTTTCAGGGCTATTCATCATTTTGACATTGTGTCGCGGCAGATCTCGGGTAATAACGTCAGTATGTTTAACACCTCTGACTATAACAATTCTGTGATCTATAAGGTCTGATTTATCTCGGATATCAATTTTGCTTCCTTGTTTGATGTAAGCAACTGTTTTAACTGTATAGAACGGGGTAGGCACTCTGATTACGTTAGGCGTTTCCTCACCATAAGAAAAAATACGCATTAATTCACCGTCTACTTGTCCATCGTTCGCTGCTTTTTGTGCCCGCAATCCTGGCATCATTTGGACTTCAAGTTTTAGATCAAGTTGTTTATAAACTTCAGGCATGACAATAGCTGCGACGGCCTGATCAGGAAGTTTTTCGATTGCGGAAAATTTGTATGTGTTTTTGTGATAAGTATCACCGTAAGTTGCCTTAGTGCAAAAGCAAGCACTGAGGAATATGAGAATGCAGCAGAATTGTATTTTAGTAGAAAAAATCATTTATCCTTTCTTTAAGCTCAACATGATTGGTACATCATATAAAGCCAAGCCTTTAACATTTCTTAAGAGATCCTGTGTTAAGGATAGAAGAAAGTTTCAAAAACAGAAATGAACAGTTAATAGGGAATTAATTGGGAAATATGTAATGCGACGTGTGTAGTGAGTCTCTTGTGGTAACTCTCTTGTAGTAACTCTCTTGTAGTAAGCCTCTTGTAGTAAGTGCCGTGTAATGAAAATTGAATAAAGCCCAATCGAAAGCAGATACCCTTACTACTTTTGTGCTCTGTAATGTTACATCGTAAAAATGGCTTGTCTCCATATTGTTCTGTTATTGTATGGCGTAGAAGAGTTTTCATTGACAAATATCTAACAGAGTACTGCATGACAGACCAAATTAAATCCGCAAGTGGACGCCATTTTCGAATCGCCATTATTGGCGGTAATTTCGCAGGAATAAGTGCAGCCAGACAACTTTCTTATTTAAAGTGCCGTAGTCCAGCGCAAAATTATCTGGATATTTGTGTCGTAGATCCCAGTGAACAGTTCACCTGGACACCCAATATTCATGAAGTGCTTTCAGGTGTTAAAACTCAAAAGTCTGTAGAGATTTCCCGACCTTCATTACTAAAAGGTTTGGGCATTCAATTTATTCATGATGGCGTAACTCAGCTGCACCAAAAGGATAAAAAACTTGTACTAAAATCTGGCGAAGAAATTACCTATGATGCCTGCTTAATCGCTTGTGGCTTTGCCGCAAAAGTACCTACTCTGGCGACAAATAATTTTCAGTTTCGTAATGCCCTGGATGTTTCTCAAATAAAACAAGCTATTGAAAAGTTGTCTCAAGAGAAGGGCGATATCAGTGTGAGTATTATTGGCGGTGGTTTTTCTGGGGTTGAAGTGCTGGGAGAACTGCTGAGGTCTGTTCCTAATCTCAAATCCAGTCAGAGTCCTGGAATTAAAGTCACACTCATAGAAAGTTCAGGGCAGTTAGTTAAGAATTTACCTGATGTCATTTCAAAAGACATCATCAAGCTTTGTCAGTCATATCCCGTTGAGTTTGCATTTGAGCGTCGTGTCAACGAAGTCGAACCTGGAGTTTTGCACTTATCTGATGGCAGCTCTATTGAGTCTGACCTTAATATTTGGAGCACCGGAGGTGCATTACCCTCATTTATTCAAGACGCTCGAGAAAGTGTTGAAAGTCGAAGTGATTTAGCTGCTAATGCTTTTCTGCAGTCTGATTCTTACGCAGATTGCTTCATTGCAGGGGATGCAGCCGGTTTTCTGCAACAACCTCAAAACATTCAATTCACCCAAAACATGCAAACATTGTCTAAACAGTCATATCATGCCATCGATATGGGAAAAGCAGCGGCTGAAAATATGTTTAATTTTTTGCAGGACAGACCGTTAAACAAGTTTGTGCCGACAGACAAGCCTACGTTATTGGCATTTGGTAACATCAACACTTACATGATCAGTGGTGATACTGTCATTGCCAGCCCTTTGTTAGCGGCAACCAAAGAGGCTCTTTATCAGGTAAGCATGTACAAAATGACTTCACCTTTATCTGTTTTTAATAGAAAAAGTGGTTTGATTGCACGAATTTCTCAATCGGCTCAACAGCTGTTGATACCCGAGTTACATCCTTCAAACTTGTTAAGTGTGCTAACCAGAAGTCGTATATTAACGCTTGGTTCTCAGAAAGATTTAATACCTCTGTTGGCTGGTATTCGCTCGACACTTTTGGATCCGATGTAAAACTGTTTTTTAAGTTCGTTACCTGTATGGCAAATCATTTTAGGGTGAAATAATAGATGTGGGCTGGTATGAAAAACCTGATAGACAAAAATTGTTTTTATGTTTTCTGTTTAACGCTCGTGTCGTTTGCGTTATCAGGGTGTGGTGGCGGCGGCAGTACAGAAAATAACAACAGTGCACCTGTCTCAACAGTACCACCAGTAACGGTTGTTCCCACTACTTATACTTATCAGGCACCTCTTAGTCTTGCTGACGGATGGCAAACAAACAACGCTGTTACATTGGGTATAAATACCGCACAAATTGAAACTGTCGTTAATAAGATTTTAGATAACGAGTTGGGTTTTCGGCGAATAGACGGTGTTGCAATTGCTAAAGATGGAGAATTGATTTTAGATCACCGGATCCGTCAGTCACTGGATTTTGCTGATGGCTGGGCATCTAACCATGACATTGATTTACATGTGGTTAATTCCGTCACAAAAAGCATAATGTCACTGGCTATGGGGGTTGCTTTAGATCAAGGTTTAATTGCCAATACTCAAGTATTGATCCATGACTACTTGCCAGTAAATTCACCCATTGCCAATTGGGAGCAAAGTAAAGCTGCTATTACTTTGCAAGATTACCTTACCATGCGACATGGTTACCAGTGGAATGAATGGGATGTTAACTATCTCAATTCTGCAAACCAAAATGCACAAATGAATAGTGCCGCACAACCACTGCAGTTTTTGTTGGATTTACCTATGGCCACAGAGCCTGGGTCAACGTTTGCTTACTCCACGGGTGTGAGTTATGCCCTGGGGTTGATGATTGCTAACGCAAGTGGTGATTCGTTATTTGAATTTATGAACGCCAATTTGTTTCAGCCCCTGAATATTTCTAAAACAGATTTTTGGTCATTGAATGGGGAATTACATGCAGGAAGTGCTCTTTATTTGACCCAACGAGATATGACGAAGTTTGGGCAACTTGTGTTAGATGGTGGCGTTTGGAATGGGAAACAAATTGTGTCCCAACAATGGATTGAGGAATCTACCGCTGAGCATGTGTTGTTGGATGAAAATTTCAATGTTACTTATGGTTACCAATGGTGGGCATCTGATTATCCGATCGAAGGAGACAATTCTACTTCAGGAGACAATGCTCAAACTCTGCGGGGGATTTCTGCCAGAGGATTTGGCGGTCAATTGATTTATGTTTTTCCTGAAGTTGAGGTTGTTATTGTTTTTACAGGGCACCGATACGAAGATGGTCAAGAAAATGAGACCAATATTCGGATGATCATGACCGATTATCTGTTGCCTGCTTTGCTGTAATGGATAATTTACCTTTTTAACTTTCTTCTTTTTCAATTGCATAAGAGGTCACGAGCCGCAATGGATAATCAACAAAAAGCATTGATCCAATCTAGTTTTTTGAAAATTGCCGCGAACTCAATCAATGTAGCGGAATTGTTTTATAATAATTTATTTGAACATCGACCCGAATATAGAAAATTATTTAAATCTGATCCGTTGCAACAAGGCGAGAAGTTCATTTCCATGCTGGGTTTTGTGGTGAACAATTTGTATGACGAATCACTTAGTAACACTGCGTTAATTGGTCTGGCAAAACGGCATGTTGGGTATAAGGTTGCAAAGGAGGATTACCAGGTCGTCGGGGAGGTGTTAATGAAAACATTGCACAAAGGACTGGAAGAAAATTTCACGAGTGACGTTGAGAAAGCGTGGAAACAACTATACTTCGAATTATCCGGCTCTATGATGGAGGCTGCGTATTGATCAATGTCTTGCCAAGATGTCTCTCAAAAGCTGTCTGGCAAAAGTGATCGGGCTAACTCTTTCTGTCAAAAGCTGTCGTGTGAACGTAGTAATTCATCGAGGTGTTACATTACAGTTGGTGTAACAGGAAATTAGAAATATTTGGTAGACTAAATGGTTGATATTTAGAGAGTATTTAAGAAAAGTATAGGATTTTTCGGGTTGAATCCTCAAAATTAGCAGTATCTGGATAAAAATGAACTATCATAAAACTTATGTGGTTTATTCTGTCAGTTATTAGGTTAATAATGCAAATATTAGAAACCAAAATTTAAAGGGACGTATTTAAAAAGGAAAGGGCTTATGACAGTAATCAGTGATCGTCTCAAATTTAAGCTATTTCCAGCTCATCTTTTATTTCTCATTTCCTTCGTTATTACTCCCATTTCTTTTGCTCAAGAACTGGAAGATTTATCTATTGAAGATTTGTTTGATGTCAAAGTGATGGAGTTGGCGTCTGGTGTTGAGCAACAGGTTAACAAAGCGCCAGCGGTGGTGTCAGTTATAACTGCAGAAGAAATTAAATCTTTTGGTGCGTTATCCGTCCATGAAGCACTGGAAATGGTTCCAGGCATTCATGTTGTGCCATCGTCATTCACCAATTTATGGCCTGTTGTCACATTTCGCGGCATTTTTTCTGACAATAACTCTCAGGTACTTTGGATGCTCGATGGAAAGCGAATTTCATATTCCTTTAATGGCGGGCTAGATGTCAACTTTAATATTCCTATTGGGAATATTAAAAAAATAGAAGTTGTTCGCGGTCCGGCTTCAGCCTTATATGGCGCTGAAGCATTTGCCGGGGTAATTAATATGGTGACTTATGACAGAAATGACTCCGGTTCGGTTTCAGTTAGTAAGGGGTCTTTTGGACAAAACGGAGTTTCAGCCAGAAATAGTTTTTCATTATCTCAAAATTGGGATCTGACAGTGTATGCAGAGTTTTTGCAGCGTAATCGAGATCCTAGTCGTATTATTGATTCCGATACGCAGACGCTGTTTGATTCAATTTTTGGCAGTAGTGCTTCTTTAGCACCAGGGGGATTGGAAGACGATCTTAATCAGAAAACTATAATGCTGAAGTTGCAAAGTGAACATTGGCATTTGGCAGGTCAACACTTCTATATTGATACACCTTCAAATGCAGGGGTGGCCAATACGTTAAACAGTGATAGTAACCGCAAATTAGATACATTTATTGCCAGTATTGATTATGACTCAAAAGGCCTTTTTGATAATTGGCAATTCAAGCCAACAATAAATATGTTTTCTATCGATAATCGTTCGCATTTTCAGATATTCCCCGAAGATTCCTTACTTCCCATTGGCGCCGATGGAAATGTCGATTTCGCCAATACCGTTTCGCTTGTGTCATTTCCTGATGGCCTATTAGGAAATCCGGCGGCTATTTATGACACTTACGAATTTGAGCTACCCGCTTTTCAGTTGGGGTTGGAAAGACATCAATTGCGCTATAGTCTGGGATATCGATATGAAAAATTCAGCGCTGAAGAAAACAAAAATTTTGGACCTGGCATTCTTGATGGCACCCAACTGATAGTTGATCGTTCTTTTCTTACTGACGTAACCGGAACTGAGTTTATCTATCTTGAGCCGCAATCCAGAACGGTTAAATATTTGAGCGTGCAAGATGTGATTAAAGTCAGTGATAATATGGAAGCAACACTTGGTCTTCGTTATGATGATTACTCAGATGGTGATTCAGTGCTAACACCCAGAGCGACATTTGTATGGGAAGCAAGTGATAAACTCACCACCAAGTTTATTTATGGTAGTGCATTCAGAACGCCGTCCTTTGCTGAGCGAGCTATTAAAAATAATCCAACTTCAATTGGTAACCCGGATTTAGATAATGAAACATTGGATTCATATGAGTTTTCAATTAGTTACATATTAAGCAAAGACATGTGGGTCAATTTAAATACATACAAATATTCTGCAGAGGGCTTGATAAATTATCTGCCTGAGGAATTTCAGTCGGCTAATAATCTTGCACAAAATGTCAATGAATTAACAGGGAAGGGCATCGAGACAGAGTTGTTTTGGCAGGCATCTAAACACCTCTCGCTGGACGTAAATTATGCCTGGCAATCTACTGAAAACGAGTTGCAAAGTCAGCAGCAGCCGTTTGTGCCGAGACATCAGTTGTTTATTAGGGCTAATTGGAAAATAGATGATGTGTGGCGCTTAACTTTGTCAACAAAAGGGATTATGGATAGAAAGCGTGAGACAGCAGATATCAGGGAGTCAATAGACGATTACTGGTTGAGTAATTTAAATATTCAATATCAATCGGTAGACTGGCGAGTGAGTGTTTCTGTCAGAAATTTATTCGACGCAGATATTCGTGAGCCCTCAAGTCTTTCTACATCCATAAATGGCGATTTTCCAATGAATCAACGCAATGGCTTCGTTGAATTATCTTATCAATTTTGAAAGTATGACAAAAATCACTGTGAATTCGTTGATAAATTCTCTAATCCCTAAGGCCACGAGGGTTGTCGCGATGATTTTTGTCACCTTTGTCTTTAGCACAAATCTGAGTGTTGCCCAGGTAAGTGGGGAATATCAGTTAAAGTCGGTATTTTTGTTTAATTTCGTACGGCTTATTGACTGGCCCGCAACATTACAAGACGCCGATGTTTTCAACTTATGTTCAATTAAAGACAGTGAAATCAATACATCATTGATTAAATTTCAAGGCAAAGTCGCGAAAAACAAAAAGATTAATATTCGCTTTATCGACAATGTAGATGAAGCTGGCGAATGTTCCTTATTATTTCTGGAAGATTCAAAATACCAATATGAAAAATTGTCTGACTTGCCTACAAATCATCAATTATTGCTGGTCAGCGATAGTGAAGGTTTTACTGATTGTGTGGGGCACATTGAACTCGTCGTAGATAAAAGTAAATCCAATAAGTTGACGTTGCGCATCAACAAGCAAAATGTTGAGCGAGATGGATTTCGTGTCAGTTCAAGAATATTAATACGTTCAACAGTGTTAGATTCCACGGAGTGTCTTGAATGAAGTGGTATAAACGTTTAAAGCTGCGTGGCAAGATCATTTTTATGATGATGTTGGTAAGTTTTACCGTACTGTGTATTACCAACGTTTTGTACGTGTCTCGCATGATCCCCAGTTTAAAACAAAGCATGGTAAATGAGTATTCAAACTATGCTCAACTGATAGGCAATAGTGTTATTGGTTCACTATTGTTTTCAGACACTGAAACAGCCAATGAAATTTTAAGCCCGCTAGTTAATCAAGAAAGTATTGTCGGCGCAGTCATCTATAACGATGACGCTACTTATTTCGCCGGGTACGGTTCGGATGCTAATTCAGGTGGGAACTTCCTGGAAAATCGCGCAAAACCATTGTTTGAGCTGCATGTTGAATACACATTTTTGCAGAATAACCTTGAGATAATTTCCCCTATTTTTTATGACAAGACATTAATTGGTTACATCTATCTGGAAGCTGATGTTACCCCAAGAAACGCTGAATTTTACTGGCAGGTCTTGCTCTCTATTGTGACTTTTTTATTGTCATTGGTCCTGGCTTATGTGCTTGCTAATGTTCTTCAAAACGTCGTTACTGATCCGGTTAACAGTATTGTTAAGCTGATGAATCAGGTGTCTGGTTCTAAGGACTTTAGTGTCCGGGCTAATTTAAAAAATAATGATGAGTTAGGCCGTTTGGGTGACGGATTTAATGACATGTTGTCAAGAATAGAAAGTAGGGATGTGGAGCTTAACGAGTATAAAGCGAGTCTGGAAGCAAAAGTAGAGAAACGAACTTTGCAGCTAAACCAGGCAACTGACAAAGCCAATGCCGCAACCGAAGCAAAGTCTGACTTTTTGGCAAAGATGAGCCATGAAATTCGAACGCCTTTGAATGCAATTATTGGTTTTAGTACGTTGACACTTAGAGCAGAGTTAAAGAATAAACAACGAGAAAACCTGAGTAAAATTTTAGATTCGTCAGAAACATTATTAGGTTTGATAAATGATATTTTGGATTTCTCCAAAATTGAAGCCGGGAAACTTGAGCTTGAAAACGTTGAGTTTAGCCTGGAAAAAGTCATTCAGCGATCTATGGGAGTGATAGGACTTAGGGCTTATGAAAAGAATCTGGAACTCGTCAATTACATATCTCCTGATGTACCCAAATACTTGATTGGCGACCCCCTCAGGTTACAACAAGTCATTACAAATCTGTCAACCAATGCTGTTAAATTCACCAATTCTGGCAGTGTTTCTGTAATGATTAGCAGAGTTAATTCAGCATCAGGAGCAAAGCTAAAAATAGCGGTTGGGGATACCGGGGTTGGTATCAGTCAGGAGCAGCAGGATAAACTATTTCAATCGTTTTCTCAGGCTGATAACTCTGTGACTCGAAAATACGGTGGTACAGGTCTTGGTCTTAGTATTTGTAAACAATTATGCGAGTTGATGGGGGGGAATATCACCGTAACCAGTGAACAGGGAGTAGGTTCAACCTTTACCTTCACTGTATTATTGCGAGAATCAACCCGCACCGATATTGAGACAAGTCATGTAAGCGCTTTATCAGATCTCAATATATTGATAGTTGATGATAATGAATTAAGTCGTAAAGTCATATGCGACTCTCTTAAGAGGGTTGCCAGGAATATTGATACTGCCAATGATGGTCTTGAAGCATTAAACAGAGTTCAGTCAGCACTGGATCAAAACATCGTGTATGACTTGATCATTATGGACTGGAAAATGCCAAACATGGATGGTTTAGAAGCCGCTAGAATAATAAGGCAAGATTTGGGACAGAATACTCCCGAGATTCTGATGGTTTCAGCGTACGACAAAGAGGAAGTGATGCCTGAAGCAAACAAATTTGGATTGAACCACTTTCTTGAAAAACCTTTTACAGCCAGCAGTTTGGTGGATTACCTCGGCGAAATGTTAGATGGCGTTGAGCCAGCCAATGTCATTCATGAAAGCGTATTAAAAGCACCTGATTTGCGCGGCAATCATATACTGTTGGTAGAAGACAATAAGTTAAATCAGCAAGTAGCCGCTGGCTTTTTACATGAAATGAATCTGCAAGTGGATTTTGCGAATAACGGTATGGAGGCTATCGAAAAGTTGTCAAATACAGACTCAGATAATTGTCGTTATGATTTGGTACTAATGGATATCCAAATGCCGGTTTTGGACGGATTATCCGCAACCAGAAAAATACGTGAGGAGCTTAAATTAAACCTCCCTATAGTTGCCATGACTGCCCATGCCATGGATGAAGATAGCCGCAAAAGTAAAGCTGCCGGTATGGATGAACATTTAAGTAAGCCAATAGAACTTCGTGAACTTTATCGAGTGTTGACCTCCTATCTGAAAATAAGGCCAGAGGCAGCGATTGTTGAACATGATATTGATGTCCATGATATTGATGCCAGTCCCAAATCGGTTGAAAGTAAAACCAGCGTTCACAGTAATAAACTTTATCTGAAACCCAATGACACATTATTGCGCGCATTGAACAGCATACCCGAATTGAACATTAAGCATTCTTTAAATTTGTTAAATGGCAATACTAAAATGCTTGAGGAGTTTGTGTATGAATTTGTACCAAATAATGAACTTAATATCGAACTTAAGGTAGCAATCAAAGAGTCTGATATCAGCAGAGTTAACATGATAAGTCACACTCTGAAGAACCAGTTGTCTTATCTCGGTGCTCTTGAATTAAGAGACTTAGCCAACGAGTTGGAAGTTATCTCTAAACCAACATTGGTTAATCCTGAAGTCGTATTGCAAAGTGCGCAAACACTGCTTTCAAAACTGGATAGCCTTACCGCTAAACTTAGTGAAGTAATACCGGCTCGATCTAAAGATTTTCATCGGTTTGAAAAAGGCAAGACTAATGAATTGATTGGCTTGCTTATAGCTAAATTACTGGCAAATGATGATACCGCAGAAGGAATAGCCGCTGAATTAGGTAATTTCTGCCGAGGTACGGAATTTGAAGGTAAAGCGAAACAAATAGTGAGCAGTACAGCTGTATTGAAATTTGATAAGGCATTGCAAGAAACGAGAGAACTAAGTCAGCAGATTAAAAATCAATAAAACTCGCTGTGCACTTTACGGTTGAATTTACGGGTTTTTGTCCTTTTCGAAGACTCCATAGCCAAAATACATTAGCAAAAATATTGTGTTGAAATTGAAATTGAAATTGAAAGTGCAACTGATAGGACGTATTAGAATGATAAAAAATCAACTTTTAATTATTGTGGGCTTTATTGTTCTTGTTACAGGATGTCAGAATTCCAACTCACCCCATATAGACGCTGATAAAAAGGGCATTGATGCGGCCACAAAAAATGTACAAAGAGAGGAACAGTCGCCTTTATCACAACGTTATGCTGAATTTAGAAAGGAGCAAATTAAATCTGTCAGATATGACTTAAGCATTGATTTGACTGACTCTGAAACCTATAGCGGGTTGGTTACAGTGTATATGGAGTTAGCTGCAAATAACCAGTCAAATGTAACATTTGACTTCAATGGCGGGGAAGTTCTCAGTACTACCGTAAACGGCAACAAGGTTCCTTTTGAATATAATCAGTATTTTGTATCCGTGTCGCCTGAGTACTTCTCTTTCACTAAGAGCGATTTAACTAAGTGCGATTCAATAAAGAGTCATTCAACAAAGAACACTTCAAGTCAGCAAGACACCACGGAACATAAAACCACTAAACACATAGTCAAAATTCATTATTCTCGCCCCTACGACAAAGACGGTACGGGTTTACACCGCTTTGAAGAAAAAAGCAGTGGCAAGAGCTACTTGTACACAGACTTTCAGCCTTACCACGCCAATGAATTATTCCCTCATTTCGACCAACCAAATCTAAGAACGACCTATACACTTGACGTTAAAGCTCCCGCAGACTGGCATGTTGTTTCATCAACCCGAGAAACCAGAATTGAAACTCCTGGTGATTATAAGCATTGGTTTTTCCCTGAATCAGCCAATTTTGCTTCTTATATTTTTTCTTTGCATGCCGGACCTTTCAAGGTCTGGGAAGACGAACATAAAGGGATCCCGCTGCGGCTTTTCGCTCGCGAAGAAATGGCACCTTATGTAGTTTTGGAAGATTGGTTTGGACCCACCAAAAGCTCATTGGACTTTTTTAACGATTATTTTGATATTGCCTATCCATATGTTAAATACGACCAGCTAATTCTGCCCGACTACAATGCCGGTGCCATGGAGAATGTTGCCGCAGTAACCTTCACTGAACGCTATTTAAGTCGAGGTGAAGCTACCCGAGCTGAGAGCAAATCCATTGCCAATGTTGTCGCTCATGAAGCTGCACATATGTGGTTTGGCAACCTGGTGACACCACAATGGTGGAACGGCTTGTGGCTCAATGAAGCGTTTGCCACTCACATGGCGAACCTGGCGACCGCTACTATTTATCCTGATACATGGGAAGACTTTTACAAACGCACTAAAGATTGGGCGTACTGGACCGATGATGGTGTGAACACCCATCCAATAGAACTACCCGTAGAGAACACCAGTGAGGCCTTTACCAATTTTGATGGTATTACTTACGGTAAGGGCAGTTCTGTGCTGCGGCAATTGTCTTATTATTTAGGCGAGGATGTATACCAGGCAGGTGTTTCGCGTCACCTTAAAACGTATGCTGAAACTGCCGCGACAATGGCTCAGTTTATTACGGTTCTTGAAGAAGTATCAGAACAGGATTTGACCCAATGGAAAAGGGATTGGTTGTTGACCTCAGGGTTGAATCGTATACAAGTGGATTTTCAGTGTGAGCAAGACAAAATCAGCGATTTTAAAATATTGCAAATGGCACCAGAGGATCATCCAGTTTTAAGAACTCAGAAAACCCAAATTGCGCTCTATTCTTTAGAACAGAGTGATGCTTTGGAAGAGAGCGATGTTATAGAAGAGAGTGCGTTGCAAGACAACAGTCTTAGATTATTCAATAAAACATCGGTTATTTATTCCGGTAAATCCACACAAGTGACAGCACTCGTAGGAAAGCCTTGTCCTGATGCTGTGTACCCCAATTACGAAGATTATGCCTATGTACGGGTATTATTAGATCAACAGTCCATCGCGACGGTAAAACAACACATTAATCTTTTTCAGGAAAATATTACTCGCCTGATGCTATGGCAATCTCTATGGGATGGTGTCCAGGAAGCGTCATTTTCAGTGGTGGATTATGTCGACTTTGCGCTGGCAAATGTTAAACAGGAAAAGGTCGATACCATAAATCAAAACGTGTACGGAAAATTAGCTCGCGCTGCCAGTTATTTAAATCATAATGTAATGGATGACAGCTCAGTAAGTGACAGTTCAGTAAGTGATAGCTTAGCAAGTGATAGCTCAGTAAGAGATAGCTCAGTAAGAGATAGCTCCCCAAATAAAGCAATGGATGCGAAGCGGGCATTAACCGACATTGAGAATTTTTTCAGAACAATGCTGCTTGCCGCAGAACCAGGTAGTGATCAGCAACAATCAGCCTTCAATAATTTTGTCACTGTAAGCCACAGCAATGAAGGTCTGAGCTATTTGGAACAACTTCTCGCTTCAGAAGAAACCGTGGTCGGTTTGGAACTGGACCAGGATAAACGGTGGCGAATTGTCTTCAGGCTTAATCGCTTTGCATTTGGTGACTATCAAGTGCTTCTTGATCGAGAAAAAGAACGGGATCAGTCTGATACAGGCATTAAACGCACGGAAGCATCATTGGCAATTCGGCCCGACATTGAAGTCAAAAAACAGTGGCTGGAAAGACTGCTTAATGAGCCAAATTCGCAAAGTTTTGATTTGGCAAAAAACATATTACGAGCCTTATTTCCAGCCTCCCAAAAAGAGATCCATAAGCAATTTGCCGTCGAAATAATGGCCTCGCTGCCTGAATTAGTCAAAAAAGCAGAACCACAATATGTTGCTTATTTAGTGCGCACATTGTTACCTGAGCATTGTGATGCGCAGTCTTCGAAGTGGTTCAAAAAATATATGCCTTTGTACCAGGAGTTTGATCCTTTGATTATCAAGGCCATAAAAGTGTCAAATCAGGAAAATGAACGTTGTATTGCCATAAATAATGCATATTGATTCTGTTAAGTCATTGCTCATGAGTCATTGCTCTTGAGTCATTGCTCTTGAATCATTGCTCTTGAATCATTACCCAAATGTTGTGCGATCGGAGTTTCGATGACTTCAATAAAGTTAAATATCAGATTAAAAAAATATCAGCTTGTTTATCTGTCATTGGTATTCATATTTGCTTCTGGTGTTTCCTCTTCTCAGGAACTTGACGAGCTATCAATTGAGGATTTGTTTGATGTTAAAGTGATGGAGTTAGCGTCCGGCATAGAGCAGCAAGTCAATAAAGCCCCAGCGGTGGTCTCTGTGATCACAGCAGAAGAAATAAAAGCCTTTGGCGCTAAGAATATCCATGAAGCATTGGAAATGGTGCCCGGCGTGCATGTAGTGCCATCATCTGTGGTTGGGATGTGGCCGGTGGTCACATTTCGAGGTGTTTTTAGTAATACAAATTCTCAGGTTCTATGGCTTTTAGACGGTGATCGTATTTCTTATTCGGTGCAAGGTGGTTTTGATCAGAATTTTTTCCTGCCAGTAGGAAATATTAAAAGGATAGAAGTCATTCGCGGACCTGCATCTGCGCTATATGGTGCGGAAGCTTTTGCTGGTGTCATTAATCTGGTTACCTTTGACGAAGCAGATAAAAATGTAATATCTGCAAGTATAGGTTCTTTTGAGCAACATTCGCTTATTGCCAGAGGCACATTTTCAATCGATCCGTTTTGGTCATTGAGCATTGCCGGAGAGTATTTTAAGCGCGGCAATGATGAAAGCCGGGTTATAGAATCTGATGTGCAATCTTTTTTCGACAGTTTGTTCGGCAGCAATGCATCGTTGGCTCCAGGAGGACTTGACGATCAAATTGAACAAACATCTCTCTTTGCAAAATTAAACAGTGAGCAATGGCAAATATCCAGCCAATATATCTATGTAGATTCGCCACAAATGATTGGTGTCTCAAACACCCTCAATGAAGGGAGCTTTCGCAAAAGCACCATATGGAATCATACAATAGCTTATGATTCTGGCAATCATATGTCGAATTGGCGATTTAAACCTTCAGTTCAGATCTATGAATTTAGTCAGGAAACTGAGTTGGAAATATTTCCTGATGGTGCCATTTTGCCGATAGGAGCAGACGGTAATGTTGATTTTACTAGTCCGAATTTAGTGACCTTTACGGATGGCTTTTTAGGATTTCCTGCGGGAGATTATAAAGTGTTAGAACTGGATCTACCGATTCAGCAAATGACAATCAAAGATCATCAATTAAGATACAGTTTTGGCTATCGAAAAGAAGAAGTCGTCACCTCGGAGGTTAAAAACTTTGGGCCAGGCGTCATTGATGGAACTCAGGCAATTGTGGGCAGACACTTTTTAACGGATGTAACTGATACACCTTTTATCTTTCTTGCAGATACAAGCCGCGAAGTATTCTATATGAGTGCTCAGGATATTTGGCGCTTAAGTGAGGATTTTGAGGCGACACTTGGTGTGAGATTTGACGACTATTCTGATGTAGGCTCGACAATTACGCCTAGAGCCACTTTAATGTGGGAACCGGACGATAAAATAACGACTAAATTTATCTACGGCAATGCTTTTAGGGCACCGTCTTTTGCAGATAAAGCAATCAAAAATAACCCTGCTCAATTAGGAAACCCAAATATTAATAATGAAGAACTGGATTCTTATGAGATTTCAATAAGTTATCTGTTGAAGAAAAACACCTGGTTAAATCTAAACATGTACCGCTTTAATGCAAAATCTCTCATTGCGTTTGTTCCAGAGGAAGGCAATCCTGCTAACAACACCGCTCAAAATATCAATGAATTTAAGGGCAAAGGCCTGGAATTGGAAATGTTTTGGCAAGTAACGCAAAACCTAAAGGTTGATGCCAACTATTCCTGGCAATCGACCGACAACGATCTTGCAGATCAACAACAACCATTTGTGCCACAACAGCTCGCTTTTTTACGTATTAATTGGAAACTCAATGAGAATTGGCTAATTAATTTATCTTCCAAAGGTGTGATGGACCGAAAACGGGAAGATTTCGATCAACGACGTAACATTTCAGACTATTGGTTAACAAACCTAAACCTGCAATATAACTACAAAAACTGGGATCTAAATACTTCAATAAAGAATCTGTTTAATGACGATATTCGTGAACCATCTAGCGTAGCATCATTGATTACTCGCGACTTTCCAATGAATGAGCGCAATGGTTTTATAGAGTTGTCTTATCAATTTTGACAGGTATTAGTATTTTTAAGAGATGTTGGTATTTTTAAGATACATTGGTATTTTCGAGAGGTATTGGTGTTTTTGATAAGTATTGGTATTTTCGAGAAGTATTGGCGTTTTTGATAAGTATTGGTATTTTCGAGAAGTATTGGTATTTTCGAGAAGTATTGGTGTTTTTGATAAGTATTGGTATTTTTGAGAAGAATGGGTATTAATGTAATGGCTATAACTAGCCACTGACCTGTTTTTCAAATTGTTCTTCGTAGCTCATTCCATATCCAACAGGGAATAAGGATTCATAACCGTCTTCATCAAAATTCAGGGCAGGGCGGGGGTGTTTTGGCCATGAGAACGACAGTCGACCAGTAAAGTCATGCTCGCCGAACACCAGATCTGCAACTCCTGCTCCCTCTGAGCCAGGAAGCCAGGCAGCAATAAAGGCATCAGATACTTCTAACTCTTTATTGGTGATCAAAGGACGACCAGAAACAACAATAGTAATAATTGGAATGTTTAATGTTTGTAGTTGGCTAAGTAAAGCCAGGTCTTCCGGGTATAAATCGGCTAACTCTAACGTATCTCCTTTAGGGGCCATTAAGTTTAACGATCCTTGAATTTCGCGACTAAGCTCAGCAATATCCTTAATCTTTGGACGAATATCACCCATACCTTCGGCATAAGGTTTTTCACCGATAATCGCAATAGCAAAATCGAATTCAGCTGAACTTACCTGGGGGAGCTTTGATTCAGATATTAATCGGGCATTTGGGTTTTGGTTTTTAATTCCTTGCCAAAGAGTCGTGCCCTTAATCCCGTCATTGCCAGATTCACCTTGCCAGGTCATGGTAAAGCCACCACATTGGTGACCCATATTATGGGCATTTTTGCCGCACACCAAAACCCTTGAGTCTGGGGCCAATGGCAATATATGATTGTCATTTTTAAGCATGACCATACTTTTACGGACGGTTTCTCGCGCAATTTTCCTATGCTCATCACTACCAAAACTGTCGTGATTTGACCACATTCGGTTTTTGGGGCTGGGTTTATCCATAAGCCCTGACGCGACTTTTACTGACAAAATACGTCTTACAGCATCATTAATTCTTGATAGCGGCACTGTGCCCATCTCAACGTGGGTAGTCAAATGCTCAATAAATGCCTGCCAATTTTCAGGTACCATAAACATGTCAATACCCGCATTAACACTGCGTTCTACTGCGATGTAAAAATCGTCGGAAACAAAATCAATTCCCTGCATATCCGAGACAACAAACCCTTCAAACCCAAGACGTTTTTTGAGCACGTCAGTAAGTAAAAATTCATTGGCATGACACTTTATTCCATTCCAACTGCTGAAGGACACCATGATAGTTAACACACCTGCGTTTATGGCCTCAATGTAAGGCGGCACGTGTACCTGCATAAGTTCTTCAAGAGAGAGCTGAGTATTGCCCTGATCGATTCCACTTTGCGTTCCGCCATCACCAACCCAATGCTTAGCACAGGCAATAACTGATGCCATATTAAAATCGTTTTGTAGGGACTCAATAGCAGGTGCGGTGAATTTTGATACCAAATCTGTAGATTCTGAAAATGATTCGTAAGTTCGTCCCCAGTGCTTATCTCTGGCGACAGCCAAATTAGGGCCAAATACCCAATCTACGCCTGTGGCTAATACTTCTCGTCGCGTGACCTGAGCCAGCTGTTTAACCTGGGTGGTTTCATAGCTACAACCAATCCCGATATGGTGAGGGAAAATAGTCGAACCATAGACGCTGGCATGACCATGAATAGCATCAAGTCCGTACATTATAGGGATTCTTGGCGCACTGGCTCCGCTTACTGTCACACGAGGTTTCATGGAGGCTTCCCAGTAGGCCTCGCACATATCGAGCCAACCCTTAGGCGAATTGTCTTCAGGCGTAGAGCCTGCGCTGCTCAATACTGAGCCTAATGCATATTGATAAACATCCTCAGGGGTGCACGTCATGCGATCTGCCTGTGTCATTTGACCTATTTTTTGTGCTAGTGTCATCTCGTCTAACATGATGTTGACGCGATTCTTCACTTTTTCAGAAAATATTGAGGATGTCATACTGATTATTCTATTTCTTATACTTCTAATTCAAAAATTGCCGACAGGCCCGTTGCGGAACTTGTGCCTACCCAAACAGTAAATTGACCTGCTTCAGCGCCAAAAGTTCTGTTGCGGCCATAAAATGCAAGGTCATCAGACCTGAGTTCAAATGTAATCGTTTTACTTTCACAGCCTTTAAGAGCAATGCTTTGAAACCCTTTTAGTTCTTTTGCAGGGCGTGTAATGCTACCCACATGATCGTGGATATACAACTGCACAATCTCATTGCCGTCCACATCAGATGTGTTTGTTAATCGAACTGATACTTTAAGTGCATCATTCATAGATATGCAATTAGCCGAAAGTTTAAGATCCGAATATTCAAACTGCGAATAGGACAAACCAAAACCAAATGGATATTGAGGTGTGTAATGCGTATCAAGATGAGAAGCTGCCATACCCAATGAGGTTTGCGCCGCTCTAACAGGAATATCATGGATGTTGACAAAGTTATGTTCGCCAACGGGCTTTCCCGAGGCCTTTTGACCGTAATAAATGGGAATTTGCCCCACTTTACGTGGAAATGTTACAGGGAGCTTTCCAGATGGATTGGCCTCGCCAAATAACAGATCGGCTATGGCCGGGCCTCCCATTGTACCCGGATGCCAGGCATATAAAATGGCATCAACATTTGGAATGACATTTTCCAATGTTAGCGGGCGGCCCGCCATGATGACCAGGATTAATGGCTTATTCAAAGTGCTTAACGATGCCAGTAGTTGTTCCTGAATGCCCGGTAGGTTTAGTTCAGCACGACAATGGGCTTCGCCAGAGAGGATCGCTTCTTCACCTAAGACGAGTATTGTGGCATCTGATTGCGATACCGACGTTTTGATCGCGTCTAAATCATCTATTTGTTCGCTACGGCTGGTTTGCATTGCGCGATGAAAGTCTATTTCAACTGAGTCTCCGGGCAATGAGTCTCCTGGTGATGATTTTCCCACCAATGATTTTCCCAGCAATGATTTGATACCCGACAATATTGTCGTGCTATGCTTTTCTTCACCATCAAAAATCCATGTACCTAATTGCTCATAACCATCGTTGGCAAGTGGACCTATAACGGTGATCTTTTGCAGTTGTTCGCTGTTTAGCGGCAAAGTATTGGCATCATTTTTTAAAAGTACGCAGCTTTTTAATGCAGCCTCTTTAGCGGCCTCAAGGTTAACGCTGTCAATATCATCAGGGAAGCCAGTTGCCAGAGGGACCTTTCCTCTGTTGCTGCAATCATCAAACAATCCAAGCTGAAATTTAATGGTTAATATCCGGGATACCATGATGTCCAGCTTTTGCCCATCAACAGCCCCTTCGGCTATCAAATCAGCTAAATGGTCATGGTAAGTGGTACTGACCATTTCCATTTCAATACCCGCATTATAGGCTTCTTTTGCCGCATCTTTTGTCGTTGCACATAAACCGTGGATCATTAATTGGGAAATGGACTCCCAGTCACTGACAACAAAACCGTCATACTGCCACTCGTCACGTAAGATATCGGAGAACAACCATTCGTTAGCGCTTGCCGGAATACCGTCAATATCACTAAATGAGGACATAAATGTGGCCACACCAAGGTCAGCAACGGCTTTAAATGGCATCATATGAACATTGCGCAGCTCATTTTGTGGAATATTAGTTGTGCAATAATCTTTACCGCTTTCTGCTGCGCCGTAGCCACAGAAATGTTTAGCGCAAGCCGCAATGGCATGATCCTGACTAAAATTATCTCCCTGAAAGCCATCCACCATGGCTTTGCCCAGCTCAGCACATAAATAGGGATCTTCACCCAAACTTTCGGCGATTCTTCCCCAACGAGGATCGCGACTAATGTCAATCATTGGGGCAAAGGTCCAATTGACACCATTAAGTTTGGCTTCGCTGGCCGCAATAGCTGCGCCCTGCTTGATGATTTCTGGTGACCAACTTGCTGCCTGACCAAGAGGGATGGGGAAGATGGTTTTATATCCGTGAATAACATCACGACCTATTAACAAAGGAATGCCCAGACGACTTTCTTCAACTGCTATACGTTGTAGTTCATTGACCGTATTTGCGTCCACTTCGTTTATTACCGAGCCCACCATGCCAGCCTGCAGTGCATGACGCAGCTCCTCGGGCACCCAACCTTCTGCGCCGGACGACTGACATAACTGACCGATTTTTTCAGCCTGAGTCATTTCAGCTAAAAGAGACTGAACCCGATGTTTAATGTCGGTATTGGAATGTAGGTCGTACTGACGTGCTGTATTCATTTAGGCCTTAGTGAGTATCGTGTAATAACTATTCTTTACCGGTTGCCTCTGTTCTTAGAGAGCCTTTTTTCAGAGAGCCTTTTTTCAAAGAGCCTTATGTTTCAGTCAGACTTTGATTTTAATGACTTTTTTCGTCCGAGACTTTTGTCTTCGGAGCATATAGAGCCCACTTACCGCTAAAATGTAATTTATTCTGGATTGTTTCTTATGTGGTTACATTAGCGAATGATGCACAACATGCTATGCAAAAAAGCTAAAACGGACTGTTTGCAAGATTATGCGGAAACCGTTTTCTGACAGTCTATACTTAACGATTCATAGCGTGACCCATTCAGGCATAAACGTAGGACAAGACCAACGAACCAGGCAAATTAGGGAATAAATACCAGCTCATCGTTACTTAAGGTGCCGTTTATCGTATTTACATTGTGTTAACCTTTATGGAATATAAGGTAACAAGATATGAACAAACAAAACGCCTCCCTACAGCCCTATGGCAAACTAATAAATAGCACCCTAATAAATAGCACACTAATAAAAACGGTATCAAAATGAGTGACGACAAACACTACGAAACGGCCCCCCAGGACAAGATCCCTATGCTGCAACGCATAATCTATGGTTTTGGTGGCATGGTTAATAATGTTCTTGCAGATGCAATGGGGCGCATGATGATTGTGCTCAATCTGGGATTGGGCATGAGCCCGGCATTGGCTGGGTTACTAGGCGCATTACCCAGGGTAATGGATGCTCTGACCGATCCATTAATGGGCTATATTTCCGATAATACTAAATCTAAGTGGGGGCGCAGACGGCCATACATATTTGTCGGTGCCATTATCGTGGGTATTGTTTTCGCCTTAATTTGGCAGTTCCCTGAAGACAAGTCAGAAATGTTTTATTTTTGGTATTTCTTATTTGCGTCCTGCGCTTTTTTCCTGGCCTATACCGTATTTGCTACACCATGGGTCGCTTTGGGGTATGAATTAACACCTGATTATCACGAGCGAACCCGTGTTATGGGCACGACGCATTTCATGGGCTATGCCGTATACCTGGTGACACCATGGGTATTATGGTTTATGCAAAACGACGCATGGTTCGACAACATTATGGATGGAGCGGCTGCTCTGGCAATATTGGTAGGCGCATTTGTTATATTTGTCGGTGTTCTACCTGCTATATTCTTAAAGGAGCGTCTGGCCACGCCTGCCACGTTGAGTCCGCAAGAAAAGAAAACCATGGGGGTCAAAGACTTCTTTACTGGTTTTGCTGCCACAATTAAATTTAAACCGTTTTTATATTTGTGTGGTGCGACCTTTTTAGTCTTCAACGGATTTATGATGGTGGCGAACTTTCAGGCTTACGTCATTATTTATTACGTATTTGAAGGTGATCAGGCGTTAGGTGCAGAGTACACAGGTTATGCAGGGACACTATCCGCCGTAGCCACCTTTTTCTCGATTGCGGCAGCAAGTTGGCTTGCCACCAGAATTGGCAAACGTAAAGCTTTTTTCTGGGCAATTGGAATTTCTGCAGTAGGTTACGGTTCGAAATTCTTCTTTTACATTCCTGAAATTCCCTGGTTACTATTGGTGCCCATGCCACTTATTGCATTTGGATTAGGACCATTATTTGCCATGATGGGGTCGATGGTAGCGGATGTTGTCGATTTGGACGAGTTAGAACGTGGCGAAAGAAGGGAAGGCATGTTTGGTTCAATTTTCTGGTGGGTGGTTAAATTGGGAATGGCAGCCGCACTTGCTATGGGCGGCGTACTATTGTCCGGCAGTGGATTTGATGTTGCTCTGGAAGGTAACCAAACTGAAAGTGCGTTACTTTGGATGCGTATATTCGATGCATTTTTACCGATGATTTTCTCATTGATAGCAATTTGGTTGGTCTATCTTTTCCCCATTACAGAGGAAAAGGCTCACGAAATCAGGGAGCAATTGGAAGCCCGCCGTGGTAATGCCTAACGGAGGTTTTAATTAAAGGCCCGTTTTAAAGGTCCATTTTAAATTTCGATATTCAAGCCCTGGTTTATTTAATAAACCGGGGCTTTTTTCTTACAAAGAGTGATGACATTTTCCACTGGCATAGACTCTTATACGTCTCTAAACTTGATCGTCTGGTATTAATTCCATTAAATACACAATTTAAATAGATCCAATAATCACCTAAAAAGAATCACCTAAAAAGAATCTCGTGCAAGAAAACATTCAACCCCCACAATCACATTTTATATGGCAGCCTATATTGCTATTGGCTGTGATTGTCTATTTGATTGCCGAGCTTTATTTTTTGACAGCGATGGTTAATACCCTGGATTCTGGGATCCGTTCATCTGATTTTAGGTTTATGGAGCATTTGGGACGATTCATTTCGGGGGCAGGTATCGGATTATCGGTCATTATTGGATTATCCATAAATTGTAAGATGTACCAGTTTCCCAAAGGTCAGCGTATTGTCATTAATGTGCTTGTTTTTACGCTGTGTACACTTGTCGGTTATTTTGCTGTTAAAAGTCTTTACGAAGTCATTGAAGCTAATACGTCAAAGCCAATTATTCATTGCAGTGTATTGGGGAATAGCGCAATCAGAGCTTTAGATCGAGGTGAACTTCCCGGTTTTGAGCAATATGGCAAGAAAACACTAACGAGCGACAGTAATAATGGACTTTCTTTTAATACACTGCGCGAAGACTCACTCGTTCGGCAATTGATAAGATTATATTTGCCGTTACATATCTGTCTTAACGATGAATATCGTCGTACTTTGCAAGCTTCAACGGTTATCCGCGATGAACTCAGCGCAATGGTCAAAGAAACTCAATTGCCCGAGCGATTAGCAAAACCCGCAGTGCAGATGTACGTAGGGTTTCGTGAACAATTGCCCCGCTTTAGCGCTGAAATTGCCCGCTTAGATGCCCTAAATTCAGAAGCATCAAATAAAGAAGCTTCAAATACAGACACATTTGATCCCAGCGTTTTAAATTCTGACATGTTAAAAGATAAAAGCATAAACAATCAGCGTGTAAGCATGTTTGCGATGCGGGATGAGTTTATCAATACATTGGAAACGCAGCTTAATTCCCAAAGTCGTTACACAAAAAGCGATGTGGGGCGCATTGTCGCCATCTATGTTTGTGCTTTGGATACGGCAATTGCGAAAGCGAACAATCAAGCTTATGAACAACGATTTATGTGGGCTGTTACCGATTGTTTGTATGACCGAGCGCGGACCAGGTTTAAAACCCTCCCTGTGGTAAAACGGGCCGTTGATGTCTATGACCTTGAAGATGCAATAGCCCACGACTGGGCGAGACAGTTCATTTTGTCACCCCAGCATATGCCAGAAAAAGCGCTGGATCTAATGAGGCAGAGTTTTGCTTTGGTCTTTTTGCCAACTTATGCCGTTTTTATTAGTACCTTTGTGGTTTTTATGTGTTTGGCTGCTTACTTTCGCACTCGATTTCTCATTCGTGCATCGAAGAGTAACATCAGAGTTAACCCGGTGATCAATGCCATGTTATCGCCGCTGGTGGTCGTACCGGGGATCTGGACGTTGATATTTTTATGGGTGCCAGAACCGGAAGTAGAATCACAGTTGTTTCCGGTACAAACTCAAAGTCATTGGGTGAAAGTGATAAAGGTGACTATTCGACCGCTGTTTCACTATTACCCATATACACATGCAGGTTTTACAGGCATGAATATTCCTCTGTTTATTACCCCTAAACTTGATGATGCCTCTTTTAGACAGAAACAGCGGGCGGAGCGAGCAAGAAATTCGATTTTGCAAAGCCTGAAAGGGTATTATGTCGGAGAGATTTGCCAGTCACATTGTGAACCTGTGGTCCTGGACCTAAAAAATGGCAATGCAGAGTTTGCTCATATTCGCTACCCTGAGCGCAAGTGCCAAAACCGCTTAATTTACGATAAAAGTAACCAATCTAAAGCAACTTTTTACGAGTCGACTAAGAATAAAAACGACTGTCCGGTTATTGGCGTTTGGCAGCTCAGTGTTTTAGATAATGGTCTTGAAGTGACTATTGGCGATAAGGGGAGGGAACAACAAACCGTACTAAAAAATCTGTATATATAGCGGTTTAACGACAGCGTGTCCTTAGGCTATTGTGCTCTATTCTTTTGAATTTAACTCTCTTGAATTTAACTCTCTTGAATTTAATATTTGTTTATATCTCAAACCATACTCCAACGACCAACTAAGCATGGTGTTATAGACCAACTAAGCATGGTGTTATAGAATAACTCTCCTGGTTTAGAAACCACCGTGTAACCCCCTGGAGTGTGCAATTTCCAAATGGAAGTGAAGTGATGCAATCCAATCTTCTCTTTGATAAACAAACGGTAGCAGTCAAAAAAATATGTTCGTTATTAAACTCCTAAGCGCCCTGGCCATATCGATCCTGGCTTTCAACCTGTCAGCTCAACCCGTCGTATTTGAAGCATCTAATGAAGGTTTGAACCCGCTTGATGTATCGGATGCAGCACCGTATTTTAATACAACAGACCTGTTGGATCCCTCGGATATACTGCTGCGAACACCGGTTGTAGATTACGACTTCGATGGCGACGGCAAAGCCGATGTCGCAGTGCGTAGATCCAATACTTTTTTCCAATACGTGCTTAACTCAAAAGATGACACAATTTTAAGGGAACAATTCGGTCGCAACCAGACTGACATTCCCATCAGTGGAGATTTTGATGGTGATGGTAAAGCTGATGTAGCAGTATTAAGACCTGGCAACCAATTTTGGTATATAAAAAATTCTTCAGGCGCTGATTTGATATCAGGCAATAGTGACGGTATCACGCGATACTCGTTTGGCCTAAACAGTGGTGATATTCCTGTTCCCGCTGACTATGACGGTGATGGTATTACCGATATCGCGATAAGACGTCCTTCCAATCAATTCTGGTATATCTTAAATTCATCCGGGGTTGATAAAGTTACCAACAATGAAGATGGCATTACCCGAATAAAGTTTGGCCTTCAAAAAGCAGATATTCCAGTTGTTGAAGATTACGATGGTGATGGTAAGGCTGATTTAGCGGTGCGCAGACCTGGTACACAAGTTTGGTACATCAAAAATTCAACAGGTGTCGATGGCCTAACCAATAATACTGATGGCATCACCCGAAAAAGGTTTGGTCTGCAAGAAGCTGATATTGCCGTTCCGGCTGACTATGACGGTGATGGTAAGGCGGATATTGCGGTTAGACGTCCGTCCAATGTTACCTGGTATATTCTTAATTCATCTGATGGTGAAATACGTCGACAAGTATTTGGTCGACAAGAAGCTGATATTCCCATTCCAGCTGATTATGATGGCGATGGCACTATTGATGTGGCGGTGCGACGTCCGTCAAACCACATGCAGTATATTTTAAACAGTTCAGATAATGAGATTCAACGTATACAGTTTGGCAGAGATAGTGGAGACATCCCAATCGCATCACCTGTTACGATTAGAATGAATTGGGTAAGTGATAATGAGATTCTGTTACGCAGTTTCCAGGATGAATACTTAATCAAAGATTTGCTATATGATTTTGAATTTGATGTGGAAACTGGCACCGAGAAGTCGGCTGAGTTTTAGCCACAAGATACCTGAAGTGTGATATCAGCGACCATCTGCTTTGTAGATGGTCGCTATATACCCATATATGGGTATAGTTTTGTTTCCTCTTAATTTATTCTCTTCTAATTTTATTCTCTTCTAATTTCATTCTCTGCCTTTTAGCTTGTAAGCATCTTTCAAGGTGCGTTTAATGAGTTTTCCATAGTTTTTATCCATTGCTCTTTTTTGCGCAAGTGAAGAGCTGTTCAGGCGTTCTTCCTTGAGCAATTTTTGATAGTTTTTAAAGCGCCTTGCGTCCAGTTCACCGGATTCTACTGCGGTTAAAACCGCGCAGCCGGGTTCCTGCTGGTGTGGGCAATCGGCAAAATTGCAGCTTTCAGCAAGCTGCTCAATATCTTCAAATGTCGATGCAATGCCATCCTGACAATCTGCGATCTGTAACTCCCTCATACCAGGCGTATCCAATAACATCGCACCATTTTCAGTGGAGATAAGAGAGCGTCGGGTGGTAGTGTGACGGCCCTTTTGGTCATTTTCTCGGATAGTGCCCGTTTGTTGTAATACGCCTCTTTTTAAAGAATCTCCTACTAAAGGCTCTTTTAATAGCGGATCTCCTACTAAAGGATCTTTTAATAAAGGATCTCTTAACAAAGAATTTGTCAGCGTCGATTTACCCACCCCTGATGAACCTAACAATACGCAGGTTTTTCCCGGTGTTGTCCATTCACTAAGCACTTCGCAACTTGCAGAATTTAACGCGTTGATACTAACCACAGGCAGGAGTGGATCCAATTGTTGCACCTGAGTGAGCCAGGTTTGTGATCCATCCACCAGGTCGGATTTAGTCAATACGACAACCGGTTCAACCTCAGCCGATTTTACCAACGCCAGATATCTCTCTATACGATTAAGATTAAAATCTTCATTTATTGAAGACACAATAAACGCAGTATCGACATTGGCAGAAATTAACTGCCAGCTTACATTGCTGCCAGGTGATTTGCGCTTAAAGCAGGTTTTTCTATCCAGAAGTCGAATAAATTGATGGTGTAAATCCAATAACAGCCAGTCACCAACCACTAATGGTGGCATGGCAGGCGTAATTTGAATACTAATATGACCCGAGTCTGTGACCAGTTCTAAAACTGATTTGTGTTGTTCAGTAATGCGGGCGGGAATGGTGTCATTCCAATCTTCCAGAGAAAGTTGTTGTTGGAAAAATGGAACCCAACCAAAATTGGTGAGTGCTTGAAAATTTGTCATAGCTAACCCTTAACAAAAATGCTAATGATAAGGGGCTTGTTGGCCCCGGTTCACACCGGGCTTAATGGTTTAGCTTTGAGCTAAACGTGCTGCCCGGTTAGGTTTGCTACAATCATCAAAATCCTCCTAACCGTCTTTTATGAATTAAGTCTTAATAAAACGTCAATATGACACAGTTAGTATAACTTAGCGGTAAAAATAGTAAATATGCTTTTTGGCAGCTGATCGTTTTATTGTCAACAAGATCTTTATTTTTGGACCTATACTAAAGCCAGTACCCATCAACTAAAAAATGTTTATCAATGAGTCTAACCCACGCCGAATCCTTTGAATGCCCTTATTGCATGACGGTCAATGATATTGAAATTGATATAACCAATGATATAGGGCAGTTGCAGATTGTGGATTGTCAGATCTGTTGCCAGCCGATAGAGGTTTTTATATCAGAAACTCAGGACGGGCTGTATTGTGATGTTCGAAGAGATATGGATTAGAAGAGCAGTCGCTGGAATAACGTGCTCGAAGGAATAATGTCGTCGAAGGAATAAAGTGGTCAAAGGAATAAAGTAGGCCAGCATTTACTCATGCTAGCCTATATTCATTTATTCGTTAATTCGTTAATTCGTTAATTCGTTAATGCTCGCCACGTTTCACCATTTTAGCTTCGTCACTGACGGACGCACAGCCTTTACCCGTTTGTGGATCTTTGGAACACTGGTAAACCCTGACATAATCAATACTAAGGCGCTGCGGGAACACATCGGCATTTATGCCTTTTTCGTTAACATTGGATACCCAGGCTCCGCCAACGGCAAGGTTCAAAATCAAATGATAGCGCTTATCAAACGGTGCGTGTCCAGGATTTTCAACAACTTCACCGTCGTCGTTTTTGTAACCCGAGAACCAGTCTTGTGAAGTTTGTGTGGCAAAGTGAATGTCATCCATGTACCAGCGAATTTCGCCTTCTTCCCATTCAATAGCGTAGGTATGAAAACTTGTCGCAGGATTAAACCCGCCCGGTAAAGCGAAGTCTGCACCCGTATGCACGTTATCAGGCCAGGCTAAGCCATAATGTAATGTGCCATGTACACGAATTTCTGGCTCATTGCTGAGTTTGCCGGTTTTGTCGGTTTTGGCGCCAATGTTGACGGCTTCCATTATGTCTATTTCACCTGATGCAGCCCAGCCACCATATTCTTCATCCGTGGGTAACATCCAAAAGGCTGGCCAGGTGCCCTGACCATGAGGCAATCTGATACGAGCTTCTATGCGTCCATATTTCCAGTCACCTTTGTTATTGCTGCGAATTCTGCCAGACGTATAGGGTAGGGTTTTCGTGTTTTCAGGAGAATAGTTAGGGGAGCCCACACGCTCAGCGGAGCCGGTATAATCTTCTTTTTTAGCAACGATATGTAATACACCATTGTCGAATTCAAAGTTATCCGATTTGTCGACATAACATTGTTGTTCGTCGTTACCGCCGCCCCAACAATTGGCGACTTTGTTCCATTTGGTATAATCAAGATTTCCATCGTTGAATTCATCTTGCCAGACAAGCTCCCAGCCTTTGTCTGTCCAGTCTATTTTTTTCGTGGCGTAATTTTTTTCTTCGGCTGTATTTTTTTCGTGTCCATGACCGTAAGCATAGGCACCTCCTAATAGTGCCGCTACTAAGATCACCAGCGTGATGAGATTATGCCAGCGGGGGGCAGTTCTTGAACCATTCATAAGGTATCTATTCTCCTGGTAATTATTAGGTCGTCAGCAGATTTCATTAACTATTCTCCTAAGCAAATTGACGGAATAAGGTGTTGTTTGTTAGAAACTTGTCCAATGACTACATCAGATATTTTAATTTGGGTGCCGTTATCTGAATGCAGTTCAAAGGGGGCCATGATCTTCGCAAGTTGAATTCCCTGTGTGGCTAAGCAACGTAAAGGAATGGCGATAGTAGACCAGGTATTGGGCTGTAATTTTTGCAACGTTTGAGTTAGATCCAGGTTATTTTCACAGGCGTCCATACAAATCATTTTAAGGCTCACTGGTGAATCCAAGGTCAGGACGTTCACGTCGAAATATAATTGTGCATCTGCTTCCAGGTACCCCAAAAAGTCAACGGGAAACGGACTAAATATACTGACATGAGATTTTCCTGACCAGGTTATCTCTAACGAGTCTTCCTGAATACGGCGGTCACGGGTTCTGATTTTAACCGTACTGATTTCCAATACGCTGGAGGTCATGGTTTCACGTTCGTCAGTATCGACTAAATTGAGTTGCCAGGGGGCTTTTACTGCTCCCTGGTATAAGGGGTTGTCTGGCAATGTTTCTGAGTCTGTTACAACAACTTCGGTTAGTTGTGAACCAATGGAACCTTCGTCGGAATAATTTAATCCATACCCGTAAGGGAACAAAGGTTTAGCCTCGTTGTTTGACATTTTCTCAGTTGAAATAGCATCATTGCGGTTGAAATGTTGATCAGGCGTTGCAGGCCAGGAAAAGGATAATTTACCCGTGAAGTCAAAGTTAACCTCGCCATTCGCCTTTTTAAAAATAACCTCAGCAATACCGCCGGCTTCTGTTCCCGGAAGCCAGACAGCAACAAAGGCATCACTATTATTGATTTCCGGATTCACCCACATAGGGCGACCACTAATAAACAAAGAAATGACTTTTATCCCTTGTTCTGTGAGGCTTTTTAACATCGCCAAATCGGATTTATTGCCGCGTTGATATTCCAGATTTGCAATATCACCATTGCCTTCTGCATAGGGTTCTTCACCAAAAACCACGATTGCGACGTCAGGCTGTTTGGCAAAGTTACCCGCTGTGGATAATTCGACTGTACCGCCATTTTGAGCCACAACGTTTCCAATCCCCTGGTAAATAGAGGTCGCACCTGGGAAATCCTCGTTCTGATTACCTGTGCCTTGCCAGGTAACGGACCAACCACCAGATTGCTTGCCAATATTATCTGCCCCGCTGCCTGTGATTAAATAGTGCTGTTTCCCTGATAAAGGCAAAATATGTCCTTCGTTTTTAAGTAATACCAACGATTTGCGTACAGCTTCGCGTGCTACTTCACGATGCTCTTTAGAACCGATGAGTTCGTTTTTATTCGCATGAGGGCGAGCGGCAGGGGAGGGTTTGTCGAAAATTCCAGCGCGGATTTTTACTCGTAATATACGGGTGACCGCATCATCCAATCTGGACATGGGGATAACGCCTGATTTAGCCTGTTTGATCAGGTTTTCGTATAACGGTTTCCAGGCGCTGGTGGGCACCATATAAATATCAAGGCCTGCATTCATGGCTTGCGGGCAATCTTTATTGCTACAGCCTTCTATTTGTCCGTGGCCATTCCAGTCACCGACTACCAGACCATCAAAGCCCATGCGATCTTTTAACACATCGGTTAATAGATAATGACTGCCATGGATCTTTTCCCCATGCCAGCTATTGAACGATGCCATGACAGTCTGCGATCCTGCGGTTAGTCCTCCAACATAACCCTGGGCATGAATGTCGAATAAGGTCTGTTCATCAGCAATATTGTCGCCCTGATCGTCACCTTTTTCAGTGCCACCATCTCCAATAAAGTGTTTTACGGTTGAAATGGCCTTATCATCTGCGAAGAAACCACTTTGTGCATCTCCCTGAAGACCTTCTACAATGGCTTTGGAATAGGCTTTGATAATTTCTGGATCTTCAGAATAGCTTTCATAGGTTCTCCCCCAGCGATCATCGCGAGCAGCCGCTACTGTTGGGGCAAATATCCAGTCAATACCTGTTGCCTGGACTTCAATAGATGTCGCCTGAGCTACGCGCTTGATTAGCCCCGGATCGTTTGCTGCACCCAGCCCAATGTTGTGAGGGAAAATGGTGGCGCCAATAACATTGTTGTGACCATGAACTGCATCGGTTCCCCATATAGTTGGAATGTTAGAACCATCAAGGGAGTCATCCACCGACGCCTGATACATAGTTTCAGCAAGTTCTACCCAGTCAGAGACACTGGCGTGTTTATTATTGTTGGGGTAGGCACCCCCACCATTTAGATAAGAACCAAAGCCATATTTACGCATATCTTCGACCGTAATATCGCGAATTTCAGGTTGAACAACCTGAGCGACTTTTTGTTCAATCGTCATGTCTTTTAAAATTGTTTGCACTCGGGCTTCGATGTCCGGGTCGTGCTTTATGGCAAGATCTAACACCGGCCAGATTTTTGAAGCTTTTTCAGAAGAGTCGTTTGCATCATTATTGGAACTGTCATTATTGGAACTGTTATTCTTGGAACTGTTATTGTTTGAACTGTTTTGTTCGCTTTCGTTGTTTTCGCCTTTGGGCTGACAACCTGAAATGGCAACACAAAGGAAAGAGGCCAGAATCATTTGTTTCCAGAATTTAGTCATTAATGACTCCTACTTGATATGTGCAATAAATAATTGTAGTCACTGGACAGCATAAACCCCAATTAAGAGAGACGGTTCTAAGGATATGAAGAATTGCCTGTTTTGCATTAAAGGCCTGTTAACTAAAAGTTAAATTTAAAAGAACAGTCTATGCGCAACAGAATATAGGCGACAAAATGAATTCGCTTATCGGTATCTGCTATGCGTTAAAATGGACAATACCCGGAAATTAAGAAGTTACAGGCTCATATTTTGAGAATTTGCTAAGACCAGCCCTGCTAGTCTTTTAGAACCGCAATGCTATCTCGTGAGACAAAGTCAGGTGCAAATGTTTGTTGTTTGTTTTGTTCACCTACGCCATACACATTATGCAAAACCCAACCCGCAGCAGCGTCGCCAATCTTGGTCATGGGATAGTTGATGGTGCTCAACCGGGGAAAGGAGAAGCGTGAAAACTCAATATTGTCAAAGCCGATAATGGAAATGTGCTTAGGGATGTCAAAACCATGTTCTCGAATGGCTTGCATAGCACCATAGGCCATTTCATCATTTCCGCAGGCTATTGCGCTGGGTAATACTGGCCCTTCAAGAAAATTAATCATACCGTTATAACCGGACTCTGCCCGAAAATCGCCCTCGAATACAAGTAAACGATTGAATCCGATATTGGCTTCTTCTAACGCCTGGCGATGGCCAGAAAATCGCTCTGCGGCGTCATTTTTCCATAAATCTCCTGATATATAGCCAATATCTTTATGACCATGTTGAATGAGGGTTTGGGTTGCCTGATAACCGCCGAGTTTATTGTTAAGACAAACACAGCGATCCGCAATGGATTCAATGAATCGATTAACGACCACGAAATTTAATCCGTTGTTTGCTAAATCTAACAGGTATTCATTTGAAACTGCTTCAAGGTGCAAAATGAGTGCGTCGCAACGTCTGTCTAATAATGATTCAATGGCGTTAATTTCATCTGCTTCGTTGCTATGTCCGGCTGCTATGAACAAATGTTTATTGGCTTTTTTAAGGCGCTTTTCCGTGCCTGAAAGCATCGCGCCAAAAAAAGAACCGTGTAGTTCAGGCACCACATAACCCACAGTATTACTTTTACTGGAAGCCAAAGAACGCGCAATAAAATTGGGTCGATAACCCAGGGATTTCATAGCCGCTTCGACTTTTTCTCGAGTTGCAGCTTTAACCTTACCTGATTTGTTAACCACGCGGGATACAGTGGCCAGTGACACATCTGCCAGCTCTGAAACTTCTTTAATGGTGGCCATAGGTTGTTGAATTTACCAAAATTTTTGCAGAACTTACAACATGGTCTCAGCTTACTAAAAATTGTCAATTAGAATTGGTTATAAGGGTACAGTTGTAATTTAGACTGCGTAAAAAAGGCGCCGTAGCGCCTTAAATCGATAACAAAGCATTTAACTGTTTAGTTCGGCGTGACTTGCCAGACAGAGACCGTGCCACTGATTTCATTACCGACAATTAACAACGGATTACCACCAGGGCTATCTTGTGCACTAACGAAAGTCATGCCTTCAGGAGCAAGATCGCCTGCAATATCAGCACCTTCTGTCGTGTCGCGATTAATGACGTATTCAACAAACTGCGTGTTGTACGGGTTTGTGATGTCGTAGACAAATATTCCGCCCATACGCTCAAGGCCAATAAAAGCGTAAGTCCGCTCACCTACGTTGCCAATCGCAAGCGCTTCAGGTTCAGGACCTTTATTGGCAGAGCGAGAATCACCTTCATTTTCGTCATCGTTATTATTGAACTGCGAGCCATGAACTGACGCTGTAATTCTTTCGAAGTCATCCCCTGAATCAAATACAACTAAACCATTTGAATCCCAGATAGTGAATGAGCGGGCGCCATAGGCGTAGATGTTGTCATACACGCCATTGTTTTCTCCGATTTCTGACGTGACATTTAAACGTCCAATTGGGAAGGCCGCAAAATCAAAATCACGAGGATCATCGCCTGCGGCAGTTTCAAGGGCGGAACCCGGCGCATACGATAAGCGACGTGCCTGAGTCTCATCGGTGTAAGACAAACAACCATCGTCTTCATCAAAGTCCTGACCACCTGCTAAGGTACATGCAGCTTCGCTTTGAGTGCCATCTTCCCCCAATGTGTCGAAGAAGTATTCGCGGGCATCACCTTCGTTAGCGGTTACCACAAAATTGGCACCATTCCAGTTATAGGTGGCAATTGTGTCCGGTTGATACATGCCGTAAAAATTATCATAAGTGCCAAAACTTACGCCGCCATCTTCCATACCATCGATCATCAGGCCGCTCCAGTCTTTAAACCCAAGACCGATAACCTGAACGTTATTGGTGGCTAAATCTAAAATAGCCAGACCATTATTTTCTTGAAGGGCAACAAAGGCGGTGTCATTGGTTGCAGCAATATATTCAGGTTCCAGATCCTGGGCGACAGAAATGTCGATGTCTGCGCCATTAATGTTACGGCCACTGGGGTTAGGAAAATGCATGCCCTGAGCTTCAAGCGCAGCTTGTTGCGTATTGAAAGCGCTAAAATCAACAATGGTTGCAGTATCTGCGGGCATTCCATCCACCATATTAATGACAGCAATGGAGCCTTCAGGATCCACTGAATAGTCACCGGATGGTTCACCTTCGTTGGCAACCAGTGCTTTGCTGCCATCCGGGGTGAATGTCACCATATCCGGCAGGTTTCCAACGGTTACTGCTTTAACAAACGCGGGAATGCCAGCATCAAGACCATTGTAGAAAAGCACTACGCCATTATCAGCGTGAGCCTCTGCTGCCATAGCAATGGCCATCCAGTCACCAGAAATAGCAATGCTATTTGGGCTACCCAATTGGATATCATTGGCGGTAGTTTCTAATAAAAGTTGAGTGGAAGTCAGGTTGATATCGGTTTGCGGGTTGGTTAAGGTGTCAGTGCCAAGACCTGAAATATCCATTATTTCTACCGTTGGAACATCCGCAGCACTATTAATGGCGAATACGGTTTGTGTCGCACCGTGATATTGCACAATTTCGGCTGCGCCTTCTGGATCTTCGGGATTTAACAATGCTCTGCCTACAATCTCCATGGATACACCCAAAGTAACGTCCTGACCCGCAGAACCTTGTGGTCCTTGTGCGCCAGTGTCACCGGTAGCGCCAGTCGCTCCGGTCTGGCCTTGCTCACCGTCGTCGCCTGAACAGCCCGCTAAAAGGGCAACAACTGCTATTGAAAGTAATGTGCGTTTCATATTTTTCTTATTCCTAACGTTATAATTTGTCAAAATGTGAGTATCAGGAAGACTTTTGGTCTCCAAAATAAGCACACATTTAAGTCTGGAAATATGACAGTGGGGCGTCAGAATTATGAATGTTTTTTGGCGCAGGCTGGTCTTTATGTCATTAGAGCTAATAATGTTTATTCAGGTCTGCGGATCGCGGCTATTCGAATCGCGGCTATGTGTATAATTGATCTACAACTTAATCTAAACCGTTAATTAATCTGACTTACAAAAAATTAATAAAACAATGATTAGAATTTTGCTTCTTTTTACTTTGTCTGTTTTGATTTTTAGCTCGCCGTTGTGGGCTGCAAATACGGCGACCAAAACGGGGACATATAAGGCGACTAACACAGCCACCGGGCCGCATATCAAAGTGAGCCTGATATCTGAATACTTGGGAATTAAACCAGGTACTTCTCAGTGGGTTGGCATTTATCTGCAACCTGATCCCCAATGGCATACCTATTGGTTAAACCCTGGCGATTCCGGCGAAGCCCCCAAAGTAGAATGGAAGTTCAGTATAAATGACAACTCTCAGTCAGGTAGCGACGAAGACATATCAACTCTGGTCGAGGTAGGTGACATAAACTGGCCGATACCTTATGAAATAAAAGTCGCTCACCTAGTTAATTACGGCTACGAGGCCGACAATTTATTGATTGTGCCTGTGCAGCTTTCTGATGAAGTTCCACTAATGCCTGTTGATCATGGAGCCTCACTTGATCAAAAGCGAATGCTTAATATCACCGCCGAGTTATCCTGGTTAGTGTGCAAAGAAGACTGCATTCCCGGTTGGGCAACTTTGCAGCTTTCATTGCCAATTGAGCCCGATCCGGCTCTTAGCGACACAGCACCGTTGTTTGCCGAGACCTTTAAAACATGGCCTGAACCTGAAACGATACCCGGTCTTTTCGAAGTCACCGAAGAGCATATCATTCTTAATGTTGAGGCGCTTAAAACCGATGCAGACTTGAATACAAAGAATGCTCTAAATACAAAGAATGAGTGGCGAGTTTTGCCTTTCAGAGGGGATATACAGCAGCATAATGGGGAGCAATCCTATCAGGAAATAGATAGCGCTGATTCATTCGTAAGCCATTCATTCGTATTGCCTAAATCAGATTACTTTTCCAGTACACCGCAAGAATTATCATTTTTAATTAGTAATGGTAAACAGGGATTTTATGTTGATGCCAAACTTAATTCAACGACTGCAAAAGATGTTGAATCACAGAGCAACCTTGCTTTACCGTTGGTCATGCTATTCGCCTTTGCGGGTGGGCTTATCTTAAATCTTATGCCATGCGTATTACCAATCCTTGCCATCAAAGCGCTGTCCATTAGCTCTCCTCAACAAACTTCATCTCAAAAAGAATCGCAACAAACGACGCTAATAAAATTTGGTTATCTGTTGGGAGTATTGTCGAGCTTTGTAGGGTTTGCCATCGTTATCCTATTGTTTAAACGCGCCGGAGATGCAGTCGGTTGGGGGTTTCATATGCAGGAACCGTTAGTCATTTTAGTACTGTGCTTTTTATTCTTATACATTGCATTACTGTTGTTTGATATTGCTCCGGGAGGCGCGAGCCTGGCAGGCACCGGGCAGCATTTGACGCAGGGCGAATATTTGACGGGTAGAAAACAATTTCTCGGTCAATATTTTACCGGGGTGCTGGCCGTCCTGGTGGCCTCTCCTTGTACAGCACCTTTTATGGGGGTTGCCCTTGGGGCAGCTATGGTTAGCTCCCCTATGTATTCTATTCTTATATTTTCCAGTCTGGGTTTAGGTTTCGCATTGCCGTTAACTCTGTTGTTTTTTTATCAAGGACTGACACGATGGATCCCAAAACCCGGTGCCTGGATGGAGACCTTCAAGCAGTTTTTAGCCTTTCCAATGTTGGCAACTGTAATTTGGTTATTGTGGGTTTTTGCTGCACAAACAGGTAGCTCAGCGCAGGCATTATTAATGCTCTCGTTATTATGCTTTGCCCTGAGTTTATGGGCCATCACTAAGTTTAATAAAATTGTGCAGGGACTATTTGCTGTTATGACCTTAGGGGCAGTGGTTTTGACCTTGCAGTTTGAAGGTGGATCGTCAAACATTGCGACATCAGAACTTGCAGGCGCAAAGCAACAGAGTTGGTCCAGGCAAAATTTACAGGATTTAAGAGATGACAACCAAATCGTATTAGTAAATATGACCGCCGACTGGTGCATTACCTGTAAAGTCAATGAACAAGTGGCGTTTCAGAGTGATGAATTTCAAACCATGCTGGCAAACCAGGAGCTTCATTACCTGGTCGGCGATTGGACCAATAAAAACCAGGAAATTCTGGACTTTTTGAACCAGTATGACAGGGCAGGCGTACCACTTTATGTCATCTATGCAGGAAATGATTACGAGCAGATTTTACCTCAAATTTTAACCCCTAAAATTTTATTGTCTGCCATTAACGAAGTTCGCGAACAATTAAACCTACAAAACTAAAGTAAGCTAAAAGAAAGAAAAGGAGAAAACATGATTAATATTAAGAATCAAATAAGAAATGCCAGCGTATTAATAATTTCAGTGGTATTCAGTGCTATGGCTTTTGCCGGTGTAAAGGTGGACAAAGCAGCCCCTGAATTTAGTTTAGTAAACGTAGACAATGAATCAGTAAGTTTGGCCGACTATAAAGGCAAATACGTTGTATTAGAATGGACTAATCATTTGTGTCCCTATGTTAAAAAACATTATGAAAGCGATAATATGCAAGGGTTACAAAAGAAACTCACAGATAAAGATGTGGTCTGGTTGTCTATAATTTCTTCTGCGCCCGGCAAGCAAGGTTATGTTGACGCCGCTACCGCAAAAACCTTGACCAGTGACCGAGGCGCTGCACCTAGTGAAGTGTTATTTGACCCTGAGGGCAGTGTTGGAAAAATGTATGGCGCCAAAACAACGCCTCATATGTACATTATTGATCCCGATGGCACATTACGCTATGCCGGCGCTATCGACAGTATTAAGTCTGCTAATCCGGCGGATATTCCTAAAGCCACTAACTACGTAGACGTAGGTTTTGGTGAACTGTATGCCGGTGATGAAGTCAGCAATAAAAATACAGTGCCTTATGGATGCAGTGTTAAGTATAAGAGTTAATATGACTTGGTTTTGACAGATCGAGTTTAGACAGATCGAGTTTTGACAGATCGAGTTTAGACAGATCGAGTTTAGACAGATCGAGTTTAGACAGATCGAGTTTAGACTTGTTTGGAGCTACTAAACTAGAATTCTGGCTTGCCGGATACGATATGTTTGTGTCTGGTGATTTTGTTTCCCTGTTTTTTTGATTTACTGTTTTTCAAATTCCTGTTTTTTAATTGCGACTTCATCTTCATTTTGTTCTAAAACCTCTCCTGGCTCGTTAATTGCAAAATCTGATTAGTTTATTAATTAGTAGCAATTTTTTGACGCCAATATGATTTCATCTACCGCTTCCCAGGCAACATCGCTTTTTCAATATATTGATGATCAGCGTTCCGGTGCCCAGTTTGTCAGTGATATGGGAGAACTCACTAATCAGACTACTTCCAAAGATGTTGACGATATTCAATCGGGTCTGGTCAATGTACAAAGCATGGATACTCTGGTGGATCAGGTTATGTCAGGTGACAGTAATGTCTCCGCTGAAAAAGTGGATGACATGTTGAGCTTTTACTTTAATCAGGTGAAATCTGAAATAAAAGAAACAAGCGACGGCTTTGGTTTACAGCAAGTGCCCCCGATGCAAATGGTTGACGGTGAGTGGCAATTGGCGCAATCCTCTAATAATAAAAGCCTGAATAAATTTGTGGAGTATGTTAATAAAGATCAGCGCCTGAGTGAACGAATGGAAAAGGCCATGAAGCTTTCGGAGCTAAATGAGCAGGTCACCGCCAGAGCGCAGGCACAAACCCTGAAAAACGAAGATGTTGCGGATCCAGACATTGAATCTTATCTGTTGGATACCAGTAATCAGGTTCAGGCAAATCGTTTTTTAAGTATTGAGCAGGGCAACCTGAAGCTTGGCAATGCAGGCATTGCGAAAGAGCAAGCGGAAAGATTTACTACAACTGATGGCTAAGAGGTTGGTGACTAAGGATTTTGATGTAAAAAGACAGTTAATAAGAGACCGTCAATAAGCTAGCTAATACAGAATTAAATACAAGTTTAACTGACAAATTAAAGGGTGGGACAGCCAGTGCCTGGCCGTCCGGAACGTCGGAAAGGTTTTTTATTCAAGAGAATTAGCAACATCTTTGTGACGCATTCATCTCTTTTGCATTTTCTTTATCGCCCTTTAGATTCGCTTTTTTAGACTGCACTCTAAATTTTTTGAAGCACTTCACAATTTTTATTTCAACGCTATTCTTACTAATCAAACATCTTTATCTTAAAAACTCAAACAATAATCTTTATCTTGAAAAACTCAAACAATCATCGAAGTGTAAATGTCTAAAATGAATTCATCTTCTTTAGTTATTGCTAAGTTTGGTGGCACCAGCGTGGCCGATTTTGATGCCATGATCCGCTGCGTAAAAATCGTTAAAGCAAATTCTGCATGCCGTCTGGTGGTAACCAGCGCTCCTGCGGGGATCACAAATCTGTTGGTGAACTTATCATCAGGCCACCTCTCACAACAACAAATCGCCATTGTGCTTGGTGATATAAGCAAAATAGCAAACAGTATCATCGAGCAGATAACGCCAGATCCAGAACTTACTAATAAGTTAAATAACCTGTTGTCAGATGTTTCGGCATTGGCGGGTGAAACAGAATTGCCCTCAAAGTCGGATTTAAAAGATCAATTACTATCATTTGGGGAACGAATTGCCTCATTGTTATTAACTGCCTGTTTTCAAATGGAAGGAATAGTAGCACTTGAATTTGATGTCAGAGACGTCATGGCAACCGATAGCAACTTTGGCGCGGCCAATCCTGATTTGGATAAACTGGCAGCTAAATGCCAACAGTATCTGACACCACTGTTAAAACAGCAGGTATTAGTTACGCAGGGTTTTATCGGTAAAACAAAGCACGGGCAAACAACAACACTGGGTCGTGGTGGTTCAGACTATTCTGCGGCGCTGTTATCTGAGGCATTGAGCGCTTATCGTTGTGAAATATGGACGGATGTTGCCGGGGTGTTTAGCACAGATCCGCGTATTGTTAACAATGCTTATGCCTTGTCGGAACTGAGCTATGATGAAGCCGCAGAAATGGCTAACTTTGGAGCAAAAGTTTTGCATCCTGCGACACTGGCACCGACCTTGCGTCATGATATACCCGTTTTTGTTGGAAGCACTCAAAAGCCAGAACAGGGCGGTACAACTATCGTTCGAAATTGTAAGCAAGAGCCCACTTTTAGAGCAATAACCAGACGACGTGACCAAAAGCTGATAACTCTGCATACGCCGAAACTCGAGCGTTCTACTCAGTTTATTGGCAAGGTATTCGCTATTCTGGATAAGCATGGGTTGAGCATTGATTTAATTACAACGTCAGAGACATTTATAGGGTTAACCTTAAATGCACCAGAGGACGTTGGTTTGCAAAGAGACGTTGGTTTACAAGGAGACGCTGGTGTTTCAGGTGCTACAAAAATAGCTTTAACCGAGTTGCACGGCATATGCATTGTTGAAACAACGCCGCAATTGGATCTCATTACTATTGTGGGCAACAATTTGCATTCACGGCATGGCGGTCCAGGAAAAATATTTGAGGTTTTGGAAAACGTGCGTGTACGTATGATTTGTTTTGGTGCTAATCCTCACAATATCTCATTTTTGGTGGATGAGGATTGCAGTACTGCTGTGATCCAGAAGTTACACAGGCACTTATTCGAAAAGTAGCTTTATTAAATAAAGAGCAATATAAATAAAAAGGGCCTCAATAGAGGCCCTTTTTCATACTGTAAACTAACTACTATTCAGCAGTTAATACTATTCAGCAGTTAAGATCTTAGTGCTTAATGCATTGGCTGCAACATCTTCTGCACTAAATAAAATAGGGCGTAAGCTGTTGTTTTCTGCATAGTACATTGTCTGATCATTCCAATGTGGAGACAGGAAGTTATTAGATTGTGAGAATGTCAACAGACCACGACCTACAGGGCCATCATCAGTAAACTCTACAACCATCATCCAGCTTGAACCATAGCGAATATGATAACCTTCTGAACCTAAACCTGACTCAAACTGCTCACCATCAGAGAAGCCTTTGGAACGAGGGTAGCTGTGGTGAGGCAGTAATGTACCATCGCGACTTGCACTATAGTTGTAAGCGAAGACGTTGAATCCACCTTCGCGGTGATTAGCACCTGAAACCGAGATTTTCACACCTGACGCTGTACCATCTGGCAGACTTTTCTCGATGAACTGGTATTCACCCAAAGTATCGCTGATATCAAAGAAGTCAAAAGCGCCAGTTTCGTTAACGGCTAACTCCATGTCATAACGCGCTTTCGCAAGTGCCACCAAAGCGGAACCGTCATTAGCAATACCAGAAGGTGTCATGGTTGGGTTACTGGCATCAAATGGTGTAACAAGACCATTTGTACAGCGACTGTCAGTACAATATCCGTAAGCGAACTCACGTAATAAAGCACCGCCAACAGCATCTTTATGTTGCGCGCCAGTTACCATCCATTGCTCTAATGCATTACAAGCAGGGATAACGTTAAACTCAATGCTATCCGTGATTTGAATGATTTGACGACCATTTTCATCCGGCTGACATTGAGCCAAAACGGCAGGAACAACCATCTCAGCAAAGTATGAACGGTTAGACATTAAAGCAGCTTCAACTTCAGCGGCATTAAATTTAGCGTCTTCACCCGCACTGTCTCGCAACATCTTGTGTCCCATACGAGAACGCAATGTTTGAGGATTATTGGTTTGTCCGTAAAGCGGAGAAACATAGTCGTTAATCGGCGAGTCTGCGTTGGTTAACCAGAACGAGTCGTTAGAGTTTTGCACGTAGGTGTTGTTAAGCAACTTAGGCGCATTTTCATAAGGTTCTGCACCTGTGAATCCAAAGATACTAGACTGTCCAGGGAGAATGGTGAATCCTGCCTGCGCTCTAAGACCTGCAAGTGTTGGGTCATTTAGGATACCCGTTTCCGCGTCAATAGTCAGTCCCGGAACGGTTGAGTCATCAATAAACCATGCATTACCTTGATCATCGGCATACATAGTATTGTTGAAGATAAGGCCATCGTAATCTTTAAACGCTTGTTGGAATTCAGCCAGGTTTCTGGCCAGGTTCATGGCTACCCAGTGCTCAATAACATCGTTGTTGAATATATTAGCATCCTGGATATAGAAAGCCTGGTCGTTATCCCAGGTAAATGGAGCGGCGGTAGGTGGCGCTTCAATCATAGGGCCACGAGCAGTGACATAAATATCTTTTTCAAACGGCAATGTAACACCACCACCAATATTTACCATGATCTGCTCTGTACGCATTTCAATTGGGACTGACTGACCATCAAATGTATAGGTTTGTCTGTCACCTTCTTCCAGGGCAAGTTGGTAAACAACAAAATGCTCAGCGGTTGAAAATGTGTGAGTCCAGGCGACGTTTTGGTTGAAACCAATATTAACTGCGCCAGGCATACCGATTAGTGAGCCACCTGTTACATCCATATAGCCCGGAATGGTTAAATGGTTCTCAAAGAAACGAATCTGACCCGTATGAGGAAAATGAGGATTGCCTAACAGGATACCTTTACCATTTTCTGTCATTTGTGAACCTAAACCCCAGCCATTTGAGCCAAGATCCATTTGGTTAACATCTGGAATAGTCAGTTTTTCTTTTTGTGCTTCAGCGCGGTTGGCAATGTCATTTAACGTTGCCTGAGCGGCAGCAGAAGGTCTTTCACCTTCCTCTAAAGCAAGTCGTGGTAGGTATTCCGCGGCTTCTCCGGGGTTGGCAAAGAACATCAAATCTAAGAAATTTGAAGAACCAGGCAGCAACGCAATTGAATACATGTAAGTTAACAAGTCAACGCCTTCAATAGGCATAACCCACGGTTGACCTGCGCAGGGTAAATTTGGTGCTGGATTAGTTGCCAGTTCAGACAGGTACTTGTTATAACCTGAGGCAAAACCACTCATCATAGCGCCGGTGCGCTCTGGTAGGGTGTCAAAATTGGCTTCTGCTGCTGCTCTGATCCCAGTAGCAAGATAGCCAAAATCTGAGATCAGGTTGCCGTTATCCTCACTGGCAATCTGGCCTGTCGCAATATTGATGCTGGCATGGGGCCCAAAAAATTCTGAACGACGACTATTCGCTTTTACAAAAGCATCGGCGAGAATACACAGGTGATCTTCCGCCTGGGTATAACCACTACCATAGGCAATCTCCTGGAGACTGTTTGCAGTAATGTGGGGTACACCGTAGGTGGTACGAGTAATATTTGCTGTTAAGGCACCTGCTGCAAACACCGGAACATCAACAGAACCAACCGGATCTGGTGGAGTCGGTAACGTAGGTGTTGTCGGAGTCGTTGGTGTTTCTACTGATGGAGCTGGGGTATTATTAACACTTGTTGGGGGGTTATTTCCATCGGAACCACACCCCGACAATACGAAAGCGGCAGCGAGTGTACTGACCGAAAATTGGCGAAAAGTTTTATTCATCTTATTGTCCTTTTATGTAGGGCCAGCCTGATACTAAACAGATGTCATAAAATCGTCAAACATGTTTAGCAAATGTTAATAAATTTTTCTACATTTTGCCGATTGTAAAATTAATTCACCGTCAATAGTAGTTGATTTATATTGGCTCTGAGTTCGCTCAAAGAGACTGGTTTTGCTAAGTATTTGTCAATATCACCAATTTCTAAAGCTCTTTCTACATAAATTGATACAAATCCAGTAAGAAGTACAATGGGTATGTCAGGTTTAAGGCTTCGTAACTCTTTCGCCAGCTCAATACCACGCAGTTCTGGCATCTGATCATCCGTTAACAGCAGATCTATATCTTGTAAGGATTTTTTCGCTCTTTGTAAGCCTTTAAAGCCGTTATGTTCAATGATAACTGTATGTCCATCGGCCTGAAGTGATTCTTTATATAATTCAGCAATATCGGTTTCGTCTTCTACAAGTAAAATATTATACCCGCCTGATTGCTGGCTAACAGGATTTTTCCCCGGGCTTGCACACGTTGTCTTACTAAGGGGAAATCTTATGGTAAAACACGTTCCCTGTTGCTCTTTGCTCTCAACGGTAATGGTGCCTTGCATATCTTCAACTAAGCCATGGACAATGGCCAGTCCAAGACCGGTGCCTCTTCCTTTATCTTTAGTCGTGTAAAACGGATCAAAAACCTGACTAAGGCGTTGTCTACTCATACCAGAGCCGTTATCAGACACGCTTAGTTCAATCACATTCTGCTTATTTTGCGTTTCTTTAAGAAACAATGACACAGTGATCTTGCCTGAATCAGGCTCTATGGCCTGGCAAGCATTGCTGAGCAGATTCATCATTATTTGTGTAATGTTGCTATCTATGCCGTCAACAATGGCATTGTCTTCAATATGAGTAATCAGATTAATGGTGGTTGGAATGGTTTGAGATATCAGATCCAACGCTTGTTCGACAGCAGGTTTTATCTCCAGTGGTGCTGGTGGCTTACTATTTTTGCGACTGAAAGCAAGGATACGGTTAACTAATTCAGCCCCTCGTTTTGCACTGCTGCTGATTTTTTCCAGGTAATCTTCAATGTTTCTTGAAGGATTTTCTATTTTAATCAGTTCAGCGCTACCTGAAATGATGGCGAGGATATTATTAAAATCATGGGCGATACCTCCTGACAATGTGCCCAGTGATTCCATTTTTTTGCGTTGCGCCCGTTGTTCTTCCTTTTTCTTTTGGTCACTCAGATCTTTAATTTGCGCCCAGGCACGCGGTGTATCCTCGAATGGATCATCTACTTTGAATACTTTAACCTGCGCTGGAATGATGCGACCAGACTTATGAAGGTATTCTTTTTCAAACGTGCCTACCTCATAAGGCATGGCTAAAATGCCGGCTAACTTCTTTTCAGACATGGCATGAGAATGCGCAGGTGTTACGTCAAATACTGACATGTTGTGAAGTTCAGCACAGCTGTACCCCACCATGTTGCAAAACGCAGGACTGCAATCAATAAAACGGCCATCAGGGATCGTGCATTCTACAACACCGTCTTCCATGGAGTTGTAAAGTGAGTTGAATTTTTGTGCCAGCCTTTGGGTCTTATGAACTTCTAATTCTGCCAGAATTCTGTGTCTACGGCTTTCCAGTAAATGCACAATTTGTTTCGCCATCAATACCNTTTCGCCATCAATACCAGTCCATCTTTTTGGTGCTGATTTAATTTTTTTGGTTTGTTATCCAACACACATAAAGTGCCTACCGTAATACCAGACTCTAGTTTGAGCGGTAATCCAGTATAGAATCGAATGTTCAACGCACTAGTAACAAGCGGGTTGTCCTTAAATACAGGGTGAAGTCTTGCATCTTCTATTTCTAATTTTTTATCTTGCTGCAGTGTGTAATTGCACATGGAAATTTCGCGTTCGACTTCACAAATCTCCAAGCCTAATTTGGATTTAAACCAAAGCCTGTCTGTATCCACCATCGTCAATACAACATAAGGAGTTTCACAAAGGGCGCCAACAAACTTAACCACGTCATCGAACTCTGGCTCTGATTCTGTATCCAGAATTTTAAGTTGTTTAACGGCTTCAATGCGTTGTTGATCATCATTAAAAATAGAATTCACCAAAATCTTTGGATGCAGGGACATGCAATAAAATTAGTAAATATTTATTACTTATACAAATTTAACGTGCAAATTAATGCACGTATTCAGGCGTGGAAATGAATGAGAAACCAATGGCGATTTATTTCAATTAATAGTTACTACTTTGACCATTAAATAGCGCTTATAGGGTGCTTACCGTAACCGGAACACCATTAAGTGCCGCATTACCAGAAAGGCTATCAAATAATTTGTCATCGGTAAGATCATTGACGCTAACGCCTTCTTGTTGGGTCGCTACGGAGGCTTTAACTCCTTGTTTTTGATGCCCCCAACCATGGGGCAAACTCACAACGCCTGGCATAATATCTTCTGTGGCTTTAACTGTAGTCGCTACATTACCCACGCGTGAAGTGATTGAAACCTGATCACCATCAGAAATTTTTCTACTTTTCATATCCTCCGGGTGCATAAATAAATGCCAATGAGGTTTTCCTTTGACCAGTCGCGGAACATTATGCATCCAGGAGTTATTGCTGCGGATATGACGTCGTCCGATTAGCAGTAAATCATCAGCATTGTTACTCACTGTTTCAGGTATTTCACACAGTTGCTTTAATAATGGTGCAAGTGCCACGTTAATTTGACCATCTGGCGTGGCAATGCGCTCAGCCATAGATTGCTTTAGTGGCCCAAGATCAATACCGTGAGGATTTTCTAATAAAGTTTCTAACGACAGTTTATGTTCTGATTTATCGCCGTAGTGACCATTTTTTAATTCCCAATCAATAAGGTGTTTAGGATCCGGCATCGGCTTAAATTCAACATCTTTGAGTTCGCATATTTTTGCCGACACCGCATTATAGATTTCCCAGTCATGCAAGGCTTCGTCTGATTTAGCAAATATCTCTTCGTTAAAGCGTGTTACATCTCTTATGGCCAGGCGAAAGAAGGCAAAATCATAGTGGTCATGTTCCAGTGGAGACGGAGGCGGCAAGATGATGTTGGCGTGACGGGTGGTTTCGTTAATATAAAAGTCAAAAGAAACCATATATTCAAGCTGTTCAAAAGCATCATCCATTTGGTTGCCATTAGTACCAGACAGCACCGGGTTACCCGCAATGGTGAACATAGCTTTAATTTGTCCTTCGCCGGGGGTCAGCATATCTTCTGCCATGGCGGCTACCGGTAATTCACCACCAAACTCAGGCAATTGACTCACCCGACTTTGAAACTTATTAAAATGGCCTGCACCAGGTGCGCCTTTAGTGACATAGGCAACGGGCGGAGAAGTCAGCATTTTTCCGCCTTCGGTATCCATATGGCCAGTAATAATGTTAAGTATCTGTATAAGCCACTGACACAAAGTACCAAAACTGGTTACAGAAACCCCCATGCGACCATATACCACAGCTCTTTTGGTGTTAATCACCGACTCGGTTAAATCAATAATGGTCTGGCTGGCAATGCCTGTGTGTTGCTCCGCTACTTCAGGCGTATAATAACTGACTGCCTGTTTTACGATATCCAGTCCGGTCACCAGGTGGGACAGGTGTCCCAGGTTTTCTTTGTTTTGAGACAGTACAAGATTGACCATTGCTAACAATAAATAGACGTCAGTTCCTGGTTTAATAAACAAGTGTTCGTCCGCCGCTTTCGCCGTTTCGGTCTTACGTGGATCGACAACAACAAATTTGCCACCACGCTTTTGAATGGACTGCAAACGCTTAGTCACATTCGGCACCGTCATAATGCTACCGTTACTGACCAGCGGGTTGGCACCAATAATCAACATAAAGTCAGTATGGTCGATATCCGGGATCGGCAACATAAACTGATGCCCGTACATCAGATACGAAACCAGATGGTGAGGGAGTTGATCCAGCGAAGTTGCCGAAAAGTTATTTTTTGTATGCAGCGCCTTGCGTAACAAGCGACCGTGAGTAATGTTGCCATAATTATGCACATTGGGGTTGCCTGCATAAACGCCTACGGCATCGTCTCCATATTTAGTTTGGATATCGACGATATTGCTGGCCACTTCATCAATGGCCTCATCCCAGCTGATTTCCTGCCATTGTCCATCTACTTTTTTAACCGGCTTGCGCAGTCTGTCCTGGTCTACGTGCAGATCTTTTAACGCCATCGCTTTAGGACATAAATGGCCGCCACTAAAGGGGTCTTTGTTGTCTCCTTTAATCGAAAGAATTTCATCCCCCTGGGTTTTAATCTCCAGGCCACAAATAGCTTCACATAAATGGCAAGCACGAAAATGGGTTTTGATTGTTTCTTCTTGGACTGTTTTTTCTTCGACAGTTTTTTCTTGTATGGGAATAGACTCAGACACGATGGGATCTCTTGGTATTTTTAAATTTTGATTTATGTTTAACCGCTGTTATTAAAAGTTGTAGGGCTTTAGCCTTACAAGGACCTGAAATAAGCCGGGCAGATTTTGCTTCAGCAAATCTACATTAGCTACATTCACAAAGCTCAGGGCTCACCCACAATGTTCAGCGTTATTTGAAACAGTTATTCATCAATAATTACATTAACAAGTTTTTAACACAACTTACTGTAGGTCAGATTAGGTTGCAAACTTCGCTTATCATTTTTCGTTATTTTTTATTTGGAATATGTGTTGTATGCAAAGCTGTCAGCTATCTTTACATTTAGGTGAAAATGATTGGGGAGCAGTTATGGCGTACATTGATGGATTTGTATTTGCAGTACCGAATGATAACAAAGAGGCATTTATCCAATATGCACAAGAAGCCGCATTGATTTTTAAAGAATACGGTGCAACTTCCATTAAAGAATGTTGGGGGGATGACGTGCCAGACGGCGCAACTACATCATTTCCTATGGCGGTTAAATGTGCCGAAGACGAAACTGTATGTTTTTCCTGGATTAGTTGGCCTTCCAAAGCGTTGCGAGAGCAGGGCATGCAAAAATGCATGGAAGATCCACGTTTCGCCGAAGACGACAACCCCATGCCCTTCGATGGCAAACGCATGATCTTTGGTGGTTTTGAAGTTGTTGTAGATTGGTGATGGTTGACATTTGTCTGTTTGCAAAATTAACTCACCTAAAGCCACATTCAACGTTGTTGGTGAGCCTTCAGGCTTATGCCAAAAAGAGATGTAAGGCTAAAGCCCTGTCTCTTAGTCACAAATCGAAGTTGAAACCGTGAACATTTATGCATCGCACTTAAGTGCAGTCAACGCCGCTAATAGCTGACTACAAAAAGACACCCACAAAAT
>JAZGVQ010000001.1:0-53391 GCA_037356215.1 Thalassiosira gravida | reverse complement strand
CTTTATGAGCTTCCCGCTCACCTTGTGTTGAGACGGGCGGATTTGTTGTATCTGTTACCCTCGAAAAGTGGAATCTGATCGGTCCCCAAAAGGCGAAGGACCGCTTATCCAGAATCAACAGTTGTCAATATTGGCTAACACATGCCTTTTTATGGAGTAATAACCTTGTATGCATGTTTTTCCGCAAAACAATATAACTTTCACACATTGGAAATTTTGCGTTGTCCAAGTTAGATGACTGCAATAGTCTAGTTTATAAATAAAAATGATAGTGTGGGTACGTACATCTTAAAAAAGCAAATTCCTCTTTCACTAAACTAAAACAAGGAATGGGGCTGGAAATAGCAACGATCTCTTTGTTACAGTTGAGTAAAAACAAACGCTGCGAGAATAGACATGATTCAAAACTGGGCATATCACGAATTCGCTGTAATACACTATTTGGCTACTAAGGAATCTGATGAAGATTTTTATCAGCCATAATCATCAAGACAAAGAATTCGTCAGGCACCTATCATTTGACTTACGTGAAGATGAATTCGATGTATGGCTGGATGAGGATGTAGTTTCTGTTGGCGAAAAATGGGCTGACAAAATCACTTATGCCTTAGAACAGTGTGAGGTCTTTTTAATAGTTCTTTCAGAGAACTCTGCTGACAGTAAATTTCAAAATTCAGAGATTGCCTATGCTCTAGCATCACAGCGAAGAAGCCCAACAAAAAAAGTAATACCAATTGTACTTAATAAAAAAGCAGAGCTTCCCTTTTTTTTAAAGGATATTGTTTATGCAGATTTCTCGAATTCTGATAACTATAAGGAAAGATATCAGCAACTTGTAGAAACCCTATCACTCTCATTGCGCCAAGAAACCAACGCTGAAACTGCTGATCAGAGGAAGATAAACTCCATTAAAGCAGAAAGAGAATATCTAAGATTAGAATCTAAAGGTTTCGAACAACAGAAAACTGTTTGGTCAAATTCTGTAATGGGGGCGTTTGCCAGTATTGTGGCGACGTTGATTACCACCGTTTTTGGTGTTGTAGCCTCCTTTAAATTTAATTCTGTATTTTTTCAACAATGGGGAGATTTTATATCGGGGCTATTAGTAGGTGTATTAGTCTCGCTTGTCGCGTTCTTTGTACCCAGGCAAATTGGGCGCAAGTCATCAGACAAGGAGGTGGGAGATGGAGAATAATGAAATGACTCCCATCAAAATTGAGCGAGCTATGGAGCAGTTGAGGCAGGAAAGAGAAGTTTTTGATCAACGTAAACAGCAGGAATCAAGATGGTTTGTCCTAAGAATCATTATGGGTTATACATCAGTTGTTCTACTTTTTGCGGTAATCGTAATCAGTGCATTTATATTATTCAATTCGGCTGATTTTCCTGAGTTTGCTGTCCAGTCCGCGGGTGCTGCATTATTCGCAGATGTTGTAGGGCTTTTGGTTGGAGTCTGGAAAATAGTACTGAAACCAGACTTTATGACAAAGCTTGCCCCGGAAACGCAAGAAGAGCTTTCTGAATGAGAATTAAAGCCGAACAATACACTCCAATTCAAACCTCAAATGTATGTGCTTTCTCATTCCTGAGGCTGGAACCTCATATTGTGAAGGGCCACTTTACGACTGAGCAGTCATTCAAATTACCAAGCTAGAACGTCCGCTTTTGGCACATAACAGCCTATCAAACTTCAGGGGTCGACTGAGCACTAAATGTTAAAACCAGCCATTCAGAGGGCATTATTTTTAACAGCATTATTTACATTCAACTTCTACCTACTCCCCCACATACCGATAATCTGAAAAAGTATTGGTGGATATTTCTTCTATTTCAGTGAAGAACGCGAAGGTACCTTTCATGTTGAGCTGGTATTCCTGCGGCAGGATGGCATGGTTAACTTTTGCAAAATCGAAGGTGATTTTAAAATCGGTGATCTTGGCGCTAAATACCGGCGAGAAGCTGTCTTTATTGGTGATTTCAATGTGTTCGATAAACTTTTCTTGTTCGTTATATGTCAACTGCCCTTGCAGTTTGCTGCTGGCGTCTTCACCTAGCTTTTTTAAGTAAACGCTGAAATTCGCCAGAATTTTTCCATCGGTTTCAGATACAAATTCCAGACTTTCAAGTTGAATCAATTCGCGAAACTGCAGGCTAAAACTTTGCTCATTTGAATCTTTCTTTTTTTTGGCCGCCTTCTCTTCAGCTCGTTTTAATTTGCCCTCGACAAACTCTTGTTGTTGTTTTTCTGTTGGGGATTCGCCATTAATACTCAGTAATGTCCACTGCTTGTTTGTTTGCCGGGTAGGATCAAACTTTTCGATGCTGGAACTAACATCGCCTTCTTCATTTTCATAATTGCTGATCTGAAAGGACCACTGGTCACGAGCCGTTTGCTCGTAAAATGTGATGGCTTGCTCAATCTTGTCTATTAATGCTTGCGACGCTTGTTCTTTGGGAGACTGTTTTTGTGACGATTGTTTTTGTGGAGAAGACTGTTCAATTGAATGTTGCTCGCTTGCTTGTTCTTTGTTTATTTGCTTTTCGCTTAAGCTGCCACTTGCCAATAAGGGAAATATGCTGAGGCCCGCGCACAGTAGCAAGGTGTTGTATATCTTTTTCATGATTTGCCTGGGTAAATTAATCAGATGTAAACAGGCTTTTAATGTAAATCAGAAGATGTGAAACAAGCGTGAAATAAGTGCTTTTGTGAGTGGTTGAGTTGACAACAAATCTTATTCAAGGGACTTGAGCAATAGTTCAAGGCCAAACTCAAAGGTTTCCTGGAAATCATCTTCTGTAAAGTACTGGGTGGCCTTTGAAAAGCTTGGGTATGCCTTTGCAATATCGTCGCTTGTTGGGGGCTGATGATAGGAGTGTCCTTTGGCGTAACCTTTACTTTCATCAAGTCCTGCGCCTATCAAAAAGTAATTGATCACTCTAAATAGCCGCGCTGCTTTTTCAGCACCTACTCCTGAATCGTTAAGAATATTCAGTACGCCATCCATAAATCTAAGCCCTGTGGGCGAGTTAAGTCTGTGTAGGCATAAATATGAATAAAAACTCGGATGTTTTAATGCCATTTCACGCCATTGCATGGCGATTTTTCGTAGGCGCTGTGATGGCGTTGACCCCTTATCAGGGATCGCTGCATCAGTAATTGCTGCATCAGGAATATCTGTCTTTTGAACGGCTGTCTCAGGAATAGCTATGCCAGCAAGTAAATGATCGACCAGGGCATCAAAAATATGAGATTTGTTAGGGAAGTGATTGTAGATGCTCATGGCCTTGCAATCGAGGGCAACGGCGAGTTTGCGTAAACTAAAATTTTCCAGGCCTTGTTGCTCTATCAGCATCATGGATTGTTCAATAATAAGACGTTTTGACAACTTTTTTTTAGGCATTTTTTTATGGAGATCATTAATTAAGGGTTAGCCGACACTTGACAAGCTTACAGTGTAAGTTCAGTATTTGAAACTTACAGTGTAAGTTTAATTAATGATGGAGTGTCAAATGGACAAGTTTTTATTAACCTTTGGATTTTTCTTGTATGGACTTGTAGTCCCGTGGTTAGAAATAAATGCCAGTCATGTGTTTAACCCGGCATGGGTAGCTCATGCTCGGTTACACGAAGTCTGGCAATTGCTCACCAATTCCTTGTTAGGTGTATTCGCTATGTGGCGGCTGTGGGGGAGTAATAATGATCGTTATCTTCCCAGTGTTATTGCATTGCTGATCACTGGCGGTTTTTTAATTGCGTATATGATTCAGGGAACGTATGGCGGTTCGATGGTGCACCCTGATGGTTCTGAAAAGACATTATTTGGTATTAATGTTGGCGTTATTGGCTTTGGTTTTGTATTTTGTACCTCGATTTACACTATGATTAACGCTCTCAAAGAACGCCAGTAGATAAAGTTTGTAAACAATGCTCGTATAAAATGAGGTGTGTTGTAGTGTAACTGTTTATCTGTGTAATTTTTCACTTAGCCCTCTGGAAGCCCCATTTTGTTAGAAGTCAGCTGGATTGTTAGTTATCTGTTTTTGGGTATCATTGTTGGTTTTATGGCGGGGCTGTTGGGCATAGGTGGTGGCGGCATTATGGTGCCAGTGTTGACGACCATGTTTTTGATGCAGGGAATTGCAGTAGAAAATGCCGTGCACCTGGCATTGGGAACGTCAATGGCCTCTATTATTATGACGTCTTTGTCTAGCATGCGCGCCCATCATGGCAACAAAGCGGTGCAGTGGTCACTTGTAAAGCAATTGTCTCTTGGAATAATCCCTGGTGCCTGGGCAGCTACCTATGTCGCTGCATCTATTAATTCGATGGTTCTGGCTATGATATTTTCAACCTTTATGACCTATGTGGCGTTCAAGGTTTTCAGCAATACGCAACCCAAAACAGGTGGTGCGTTGTTCGGTAGTAAAGGTATGTTTGGCGCAGGTTTTGGCATTGGTGGTATATCCTCATTAGTCTCCATTGGTGGCGGGGCGTTAACCGTACCATTTTTACTCTGGCAAAATGTTGATGTGAAAAAGGCTATTGGTACATCGGCGGCCATTGGCTTTCCCATTTCTGTCGCTGGAACGTTGGGTTTTATGATCAACGGCACCACCACAGATTTTAAATACGATTTGGCGGTCGGTTTCGTGTACTTGCCTGCGGTGGTTATTATTTCAGTTGCCAGCTTTTTTATGGCACCAATCGGAGCCCGATTGATGCATAGCTTGCCGGTAAAAACCATCAAAAAGATACTGGGTGTGCTACTTATGGCACTGAGTATTAATATGCTGTATTCGGTTTTAGCAAGCTCTGCATAAGCAGGCGGTTGAGTAATAATCTAAATAACATCTTTTAATAAGCTTCTTCTAAAAAGCTTCTTCTAAAAAGCTTCTTCTAAAAAGCTTCTTCTAAAAAGCGGGCATCAGAATGTTGAACAAACAGTTTTGTCGCATCAACCACCAGTGGATCCCGCATTATTTTTCTGTGACCAAGGTTGTGAGTTTCATAAAAGCGCGAATTGGGCATGGCTTGTTGAAGTTCTTGTGCGTCGCCGCATGGGATTTCTCTGTCATTTTGGTCGTGAATGATCAGAGTAGGGATGCTTATCTGTTGGGCCTTTTTAACCAAATCGATGGCATCAAACGATAAACCAACACTGTGTTCAACCCGCTTTAAAAATCTGTTCTTTGTATCCTGATTAAGACCTATAAATTGAGCGAATTGTGCCGAGGCGCGTTTAAAACTGGCAGGTGCAGATATTGATATTAGTTTGTCGGTTTGCAATCCTTCGGCAACAGAATAGATTGAGCTACCGCCTCCCATTGAATGTCCAATGACAGCGTGGAATGGTCCAAAGGTGCGCTCTGCTGCAAAAATGGCTTCGACAAATTTCATTGGATGGGAATGTTTGCCCAAAGACATGCCGTGAGCTGGCGCATCTATGGCGATGACTTCGTAACCTGCTTGCACTAAAGGTTGTACAAATGTGGCCATTTGGGTGGCTCTGGCTTCCCAGCCATGAACCATTAATATTGGCGTGCCTTGCCCCCAACGAATGACGCTGATACCACCTGCTAACGTCATTCGTGTTCCGCTTTGTTCCGCTTCTACTTCCCAGGTTTTTAAACCATGTCTGCGAGGTGTCAGAAACATTTCAAGAGCCATTTTTGATGTCTGCCGGGATTGAATCAAACTCCTGAATCGATTTTGAACTCTATACAGTTCCATACCTATATTCATATTCACCTCTTTTCACGATATTTGTATAATTAGATTACTCAATTCAACCTTACGTAAGGTAGGTTGATTGATTGTTTATAAAAAATCAAAAAACCTCTTAAATGATCATCCGCGTTCCACCAGACGGATTGCCGCCGCCTTACATTGTTTAAAATCGTTTATATCGTCTGAAACCCTTGAGGCAATCAATCCACCCTGCATGAGAGAAAATACCGTGGTTGCCAATTCTTCTGGTGAAATGTCGCTACTGGCAAATTCTCCAGAGTCCCGACCTTTTTTGATAATGGATATTAAGCCATCTTTGTGAGCTTGATATAGCTTTTGTACATGAGACTTTGTCGAATCAGTAATCGCATCCCAACTGGCAACAAAATTGGCGCCAGGACAAAGTTTTTGAGATGCGCCAATGTGATCTTTAAACCAATTCGTATAAATATGCAGTTGCTTTAATACAGGCTGTTCTTGTATATCCCTAAGACCATGTATCAGCTGAGTTGTGGCTCGTTCAATGATGGCATCTCCAAGTTCTTCTTTACTCTTGAAGTGATAATAAACACTGCCTTTCTTAATCCCGATGCCCTGTGCTAATGCCTGAAAAGAGACATTGGCAAACGACTTAGTCTGAGTAATATCCTCTGCTAAATCCAGCAAAGCGGCTTTGGTCGTATTCATAAACTTCAAGTGGCATTTGGTTGAACTGTAATCAACCTTACGTAAGGTAGGTGTCTTTGTCAATTAGAAAGATGTAACTGTCAGGAGCATGCTGTGAACTTTTGTCAGAACAACACCCTCTAATCTTTTTGTCTCAGTGAATGACGACGGTTATTCAGGTCTGATTTAACTTGTGCTGTTAATAATGGTTCAATGCAGACGTAATCAATATTGATCCTTAGGAATGACTACCAATATGGATAGTAAGTGTAATTTGGACAGTAAATTTAGTGCGCAACAACGGGTAGATCAGGTAAATACCTTTAATGCTGAATTGCAGTTACTTCGAGACAATGATGTTTTAGTACTTTCCCAGGAGCAAGAACAAAAGCTTCATGAGCATCATTCCAGCATTTTGTCATCTTTAACTACCTCATTTGATATAGATGTAAATAAACCTGAAAAGCAATTGAGTATTGGGGTCAAGATTGCAGCCTTATTTGGTGCGTTGGGATTCGCCGCCAGCATATTCTTTTTGTTTTACCAGTATTGGGGCTTATTTGGCCCGCTAATGCAAAGCCTGGTATTGATCGCCTCACCTTTGATAGCTTTGGGTTGCTGCAGGTTGTTTTTGCAAAAAGACGCCAGTGGTTATTACGCCAAAATTGCTGCATTTATCAGTCTTATCTGCTTCGTATTAAATCTGTCCATGTTAGGACAAATACATAATATTACGCCATCGCCGAATGCCTTTTTTGTCTGGTCGGCAATGGCTCTGGGCCTGGCGTACGTTACCCGATCACGTTTACTGCTCACATTCGCAATCCTGTTTTTCGCTGGATTTTTATCTGCCAGATTGGGCGCCTGGTTCGGTATGTATTGGTTATCCTTTGGCGAACGGCCTGAAAACTTTTTGATGCCCGGTGCCATCATTTTTGCCATTGGCCATATTCAGCAAAAGCACTATGAAAACTTCGCGCCAGTATTCAGAATTTTTGGCGCGTTGCTAATATTACTGCCCATTTTAGTCTTGTCCCACTGGGCTGGTGGCAGTTACCTGCATTGGGAACGCCAAACCATTGAAGGATTTTATCAAATATCAGGCTTTGTATTATCTGCATGTCTTATCGCATACGGTATTAAAAAATATTGGAATGACACCATCAAAACCGGCAGCGTCATGTTCACTATATTCTTGTACACCAAGTTGTTTGACTGGTTTTGGGAGCTATTTCCTAAGTATCTGTTTTTTATGCTCATTGGGCTCACTTCTTTGCTTATTTTGATGATATTTAAGCGAATTCGTCGCGATAGGAAGTTCAGCGTAAATAGTGCAAGTTTAAAAGATAAGGATGTGCATCATGACTGATACCTTCAATAAAAAATTGCTGCTGGGATTGGCGGGTCTGGTTGCTGTGGTGAATGTCTGGGTGTTAACGGGAGTCTGGCTAAACAAAGCGGAAACGACCAGTACTATCGTATTGTCAGAGCGTGAGCTGGATGTTCCCTATTTTTATGATGATGAAAATAGTGGATTAAGTTTGCGTATTGATTATCGAGTTTTAACGGATGATAGCAAGTCTGACAGCTTTTATGTGTCGCCATCAAATGGCAGGGCATCTCCTATCTGGCTGAACAAAGAAAAAATGTTGTCTTTGGACTTTTCTGAAAAGGAATTAAGCCTGGAAAATGCTGATAATGTGGCTGAAAAAGAAGTGTTTTTAGTGTTAGAGCTGGATGGGGAAGCTCATAAAAAATCACTAGCGAAAGTTAGGCGTAAATACGAACAAGCCACCTTAAGTGACAATAGTGATGAAATTCAAAACGCAAAAAGGCATTTGCAGCGAGAAGAGAACAACAATTCAAGGTTATTTGCAATTGATGCCGATCTTGATTTACAAGTTTTGCAAGCTCGCTATCAACATCAAACTAATATTTTTATCAGCAAAGCCGTTATATCAGCCAATTGGTGGCAACGTAAGAGTGATAGGGGCTCTAAGCCTGGTAGAATTGATTCTTTATCGGTATCTCATCTTTACGTGCCTTATCCGCTAAATGAAATAATCAAATCGCTGGAGTTACGTGATTATGACGACTTTCAGTCTTCTCGTTTTGATGTGGATGTCAATATAGGTGCTCATTTAATCCCCTGGATAAGTGATGTTAAGCTGACCGGGTCATAGGGTCTGTTGATCTTTGCTGTACGAATTTTGTTCTAAATAGAAGCGCTTTAATCGCGAAACAGTCCTACAGGCCAAGTGGTTCTTAGTCAAAGGGCTGTGACAATGAGTAAAGCGCTTATATGACGAACCCTTCGGGCAGCGCCTGTGTGCAATTTATACTGTGTTGGATGCTTTTGATTTAGCCCACTAGACCTGCAAGCATCCGCCTTGTCTAAATTGCACACAGACTGCTGCAAAAATGCACAGCAAAGATCAACAGACCCTAACCAATACAAAAAATAAAAGTCCTTATATATCAGGTGTATGACTGTTTTACACTGGTCAATATAAAAACAACGCTTGATTAAAAGACGACCGGTCATATAATGCTCGGCATGGCACGAATCAGACGCAGTGAAAAAACCAGAGAGACCTTGCTTGAACAAGGCATCAACTTGTTGTCGGAGCATGGCTACCATGGCACCGGATTGAAGTTGATTCTGGATACCGTAAAGGTTCCCAAAGGATCCTTTTATAACTATTTTGCCAGCAAAGAGCATTTTGTGGCAGAAATATTAGATACCTATGCCACGCAGTTATTGCAACAGTTTGATGATTATGCCGCGAAGTCGGACGACTCGCCGCTGGCACTAATCGAAAACATGTATACAAGTATGTTGAAAACGTTTGAAGCTGAAGGTCATATTAAAGGTTGTTTACTGGGCAATATGGCCGCTGAAATCGGAGGGCATAGTGAGCTGTGTTCTGCTTCAATGTTGAAGACTTTGCAGCGCTGGAAATCACGCATTGTTGGCTTGATTGAAGCCGGGCAAAAAGGTAACGAGATCAGGACCGATATCTCTGCATCTGAACTGGCTGATTTACTTTGGTGTGCCTGGGAAGGCGGATTACTGAGAATGAAAGTAGAAGGTAATACCGATACTGTTCGCCAGACTTTGAGCTTGATATTAAAGCGAATATTTAAGCCCGCAGCTTAAGCAAAAATAGCAAAAAATTTTACATAATTAAAAGACGATCGGTCTAATTAAGCCAGGTCGATTATGAAAAAGAATACATTTAAATAGAAAATTTAACAGATATTAACCGAATTGGAGATGAAGATGAGTGAAGTGAAAATAGCCAATCCACTGAGTATAAAGGCGGGTTTTGAAGTTAAGAACCGTTTATTTAAATCTGCAATGAGTGAGCAGTTAGGTGACAAGCATCACAACCCTACAGATGGTCTTATTCGTGTTTACAAAACCTGGGCTGAAGGCGGTATTGGCTTGTCTGTGACTGGTAATGTCATGATCGACCGCAATGCTCTTGGTGAACCTAAAAACGTGGTTTTAGATGAAAACAGTGATATTGCTAAATTTGCACAGTGGGCAAAGGCCGCCAAAATCAATGATTCTAAAATCTGGATGCAGCTAAATCATCCAGGAAAACAGATCCCGAGTTATTTGTCTAAAGAACCGGTGGCACCGTCTGCTATTTCGTTAGGTGGCGGTCTGGAAAAAGCCTTTAATACGCCTCGCGCACTGACTGAAACCGAAATTCATGAAATTATCGAAAAATTTGCAAGCAGCGCCAGAATGGCACAAAACGCAGGTTTTGATGGCGTGCAGATCCATGGTGCTCATGGCTATCTGGTGAGCCAGTTTTTATCTTCGCGTCACAATCAACGTGACGATCAATGGGGTGGTTCTCTGGAGAATCGCATGCGTTTTGTGGTTGAAGTCTATAAAGCCATGAGAGCCAAAACCGGTGATGATTTCCCAATTGGCATTAAAATGAATTCTGCTGATTATATGAAAGGTGGTTTTACGCCTGAAGAATCCATGCAGGTTGTCCAAAAATTGGGCGAGATTGGCATTGATTTGATAGAGATCTCTGGTGGCACCTACGAAAGCCCGAGTATGGTGGGTCATAAGGTTAAAGCGTCAACTCAAGCCCGCGAAGCCTACTTTTTGGAATACGCAGAACAAACCCGCAAACTGGTGGATACCAGGTTAGTGGTAACCGGCGGTTTTCGTTCCAGTGCTGCGATGAATGAAGCATTGCAATCAGGCGCTACTGATATGATTGGGGTGGCTCGTCCTCTGGCGATTTACCCTGATTTACCAAATTTGGCTATCGCTAATGACGACTTTAAAGCCGTCGTACCGACACCAACTTCTGGTATTCGCGCTGTAGATAAAATGGCGATGTTAAGTATTACCTGGTTCGAAACTCAGATTGCGCGTATCGCCAAAGGCAAGGCCACCAAACCTAACCTAAGTGCCTGGGTTACAGTACGTAGTATTGTCATGGACATGGGAATGCAGGCATTTAAACCTCGCCGAGCTTAATTTTATACCAATGGTAGATGAGGATGGACAGAGCCTCATCTACAGATAAATTACAGAAATGGTTTGCCAACCAATGCCTGAATTAGCGTGGCGATGGTCACGCTGATCCAAAGTGCCGCTACGATAATAACGCCTATATAAATATTTCGTTTTTGGTTGAAATTTTTCTTTTGATTTAGAGAGGCTTTGTCTAAAAGCCATCCCGCCAGCGGTAATATTTGCATTATGTGAGTGGCGAAAAAATGCGGCACTCGCAGATCGCCGCCTTCACGATTCCAGCCCGTTACAGGCATTCCTCCGACATCAGTCCCCGGTGCTCCAATCCAATGACCCGTGGGCGACATCGATAAGTAACCCGCAACCCCTAATGTTAAGAAGAACCCGAACGTGAGCCCTGATGCTGCACCAAGTTTTAATCCTGGCGTAAGCTTTTCAGATGTATCTGCAAACATAAATAGAATGCCTAAAACCAACGCAGATGCACTTAACAACAGAGCGGCAATGCCCATCGTGGCATAGAGCATTCCATCGAAATGACTGTTGTAATTAAAGTGCGAAGCCACGCCTCTGGCTGCCTGAAAATCTATGATTATGACTTCTACAATAATGGCTGCGACAGAAATTCCTGCCAACAGAGTAAGCCAAAGGGCGTTGCGAGTTTTGGCAGGTAAAAATCTGGTAAGCAAAGCAAATGTGAATATATGTAAGCTTGCTGAGATATGGAACTTTAATGGTTTTATTCAGACTGATATGCCATTAAGAGTACGGCTATCCAGTTGCATGGCAACAAGTACCAGAGGGATAACAAACAGCATTAAGATGCTTGTCTGATACCAGGCGCGTTCTGCATAGTTAACATTCATGATGCACTCTCCATTGACGCACTCACCATTGATGCACTCTCCTTTGATGGTGGCTCCTTTGGTGAACGACGATATAAAAATGACGTGGAAAACATTTTTCTGGCAAAAAAGAAGTGCCATAAGGCATAGGTGAGTACAAATAAAACCATGCCTTCTCCAATTTGCCTTGTCTAGATCCTTTAATTCACCCGCTGAAGTCGAGTATCTTGAAGTAGTTTGGGGATATTGATCTTTGGAGGGTATATTGATCTTTGAAGGGTATATTGATCTTTGGCGGGTATTTTATTCTAAAAGCCCAAGGCCGCTTCGATGGGAGCCAAACTGGAATGGAGGGTGGTCAGATCGCAACACCTGTAACGCAGCCTCAAATTGAGGTTCAAAATCAAGCTGCTACGGATCATAAGCAACAATCAAGTGCGCTTTCAAAGTTTATGAATCGTCTGCCTCAGAGATACCATCAAGCGGAACTTTATTCTGTGTCATCTGAAGATCATTATCTGCGGGTTCATACAAGTGTCGGGGACGAATTAATATTAATGCGTTTGTCTGATGCATTGCGGGAACTGGAATCTGTTGCGGGTCTGCAAACCCATCGTTCCTGGTGGGTGGCTCTTGATGCCATAGAAGCGCAAAAACGTATTAATGGCAAAAGCGCTTTGTTATTGAAAACTGGGATAAGCGTTCCCGTTTCCCGGACCTATGACAAGGCAGTCAAAGAAGTGCTTATTCAGACAAATTAAACAAGATATTTGCTAATTATTCAACTTGTCGCCAACTCGGCCATCTTCTGCGTTCGAAGTGGTTTGTGGTAGGTCCCTACATCCCGCGCTTCTGCCTTGAATATGACTCGATTTGGCTTGAATCTTTACCGTTACAGGTTCTGGCTGGCTAGATACGATATTTGTTTAATGTTTGTCCCCATTCGGTTTGGGTTAAGATTAAGTATGTTTTAATCTTTTCAATTGTATGCGGGAAATAAAATAAACAACTCAAACGTTAAATGTTTTTAACCGAGTAAAAATAATAATGTACTGTCGTCGCCTCTCTTCTTCTATTGTCTTAATCTTGATGGTTGGTATTTGTGCCACCTGTGCGCAGGCTAAATCTCTGTCATTCGATTTATTTGCGGATATTGCTACGCAAAGCACAATGGACAGCATTAAAGTTTCTGATGCTGTTAGTTATCGGGGCAACCTTTATTTTACCGCTAATACTTTGGGAGCGGGGCGTGAACTTTGGGTAAAATCCCCTGATTCTACAGCTGAATTTTTGGCTGATATCAATCCTGGACCCGATGATTCATCGCCTGGTGAGTATAAAGTTGTTGGTCAATTTTTGTATTTTCTGGCTCACGATTCAGATGGTGTCAGAAAGCTTTGGAAAATGAATTCTGATGAACAAATAGAGCTGATTGAAATCCAACATCCACAAGGTATGCCTTTATCCATCAAAACTTACCATGTGAGTGATCACGGCTTGTATCTGCTTGAATCGCCACTCGAGAATTCACTTCAGAATTCTGCTTTATGGCATTACAGTGCCAGTGCGGCTTTGTCTCTGATTGACGATACAGTTGCACAAACTCTCAGCTCTTCAGACGTTTCCAATCTCTTTACTTTCGAAGGGGATTTATTTTTATTTCTTTATTCAGAGCCTGAATCTGAGCATTGCTTGTTACGACGTTATCCGGCGATTATGTCATCTGGTTCTGCTTCCTATATGGTTTCAGATGATTTTGCGGATGATGCTTCAGATATAGAGTGCGGTGCGTTGTCTTATGATCATCAAATACAAATCGTTAACGATACTGTGTATTTCAAAGGCAAGGAGCATTTGTTAGCGTTTGACGGTGTTAGGGCTCCCAGCGCAGTTATGGATGGCAGTGCCCCCACCGGAAATTTGGTAGCTTTAGGGGATGCCTTATATGTTGCTACGGACAGCTACTCTGACAGTTATTTTGATCAGCAAGAGGAAATGCCCTTTGTCTATCGTATCGATGATTCAGGCATGTCTATGGTTATTGAACCTTCTGATCGCAACAGTCAACAAGCCACTATCGACATTGAGATTGCCGCCCGAGGTGAACAACTTGTTATTGTTGAAGGAACTGGTCATTGGGAAGGTGAGTTTTGGTCGGGTATCGCCAATCGGGTGTACAGTCTTTCTCCTGATACGGGGCAAATAAAATTACTGGCAGCGCAAATTGGATACCAAAATTACATTAGCGATTTGAAGATGTTGAATGCCGACGATGTTACTCTGTGTGTGGTTGGTGTGAATCATTCTCTGTTCTGTCTTGACGCTTCTGGCGAACTGTCTTTGCAAATGGAAACTTCGCCAGGTAATTCTGGGCCTGCACTTTTTACTGTTCTTAATGATGATTTGTTTTTTAATGCGCGTCAGGATGGTCAATGGGGGCTATGGAAAAGCGACACCCAACAAAACATTGAATTTGTACAATCTGGATTTTTTGAAGGGCTGACAGCCTGGCATTCGCAGTTGTATTTCCAGCAAGGTAGCGGCGATTTATATCGTTTTGATGATGATGGCAATGTTGTTTTTATTAATGAAACTGTACCGGATTTTCCCCAAAATGTTACTCAGATCTCTTACGGTAGCGACGCTATTTATTTGCTTACCGAGAGCGAAGATGATTTTGAGATTTGGCAATTCAATGGTCAGAATTTGATTGGCTTAGTGATGCGTTCATCTTTGGACAATGGTCAGCCCGAAATTAAGGCTATTGATTCGCAACTTTATTTGTCGCTTTCCTCTACGAGTCACTTTTCTGAGGTTAATGGTCAATGTGCTGTATACCGTGTAGTTCAAGGCGAGTTAGTTTTACAGGCTGAGCAAATGTTCAGGGGATCTGCGGATCAGGACTCGCGCTGTGCAAGCAGGGTTTATTACTCACAGGGGCATATCTTCGCTTACTTTGAATATTCTGTACAAAATGGCGCACTATCAAGTCTCGCTGAGCTGTCTTTAAATGATGACCGTTCTCAAGAGCATGATCTATCTCAAGAGCACGATCTATCTCAAGAGCATAGGCAGCCAGTATTGACCTGGTGGTGGCAAGATTTTGTCGTGGAGATTCATTCAGGCGCAGCCTTTTTCTACCACGAAAATGGGTTGTATTTTTGCGGTAGATCTCCCGGTGTCAATGGTAACGATCTTAATCTTCTGCGCACTTCACCAGACTGGCAACCCAGAATCGTCAGTGATTGTTTAGATAAAGTCGTTGTAAGTGATTTTTCTGGCTCTTCTCAGGTTTATGGCGTGACCAGTTCGGAAAATGGTTTATATCAAGTGAAGTTTAGTTGGCTTGAAAAGGTGACAGGTATCAATGGTGTTTACGTTGGTAATGTTACCGATGTGGTTGAGTTTGACAATAACCTGGTGCTCAGTTCCCGATTCCAGGACTCCGCATTTGGTTATGGACATGAACTGGTTAACGTTTCGGCCATAAATGATGACGTGCAATTTGTCCTGGACGAAGCTCAAGTCGTCAATCTACTTATGGAAGCCAATTCAGGTAGTTTTGCATTGGCTTCCAGCTTATCGGTTTCGGATACTGATGAGGCTGACACTGTTATTTGGGATGTGATGGTGGCACCCAATAATGGTTCAATTGTTGGATTACCGTATCAGATGACCAGTGATGGTCTGACTCTGCTACCTGAAACTGTAGATTATCAGCCTCATTCAGGCTTTATCGGTCGAGATAATTTTGAGATCAGAGTATCCGATGGTTTTTCAGAATCTATTCTTGAATTTGACATTACCGTTTCACAAACTACGAGTGAGACGACCATTGTAAATACTCAACGTTCCTCAGGAGGCGCGCTGGGTTGGTTACTTGTCTGTATTGTCGTTATCGCGAGGCGATTGATGAATAACCCAATGCGCAGGCCATAAGTTTTTATTTGTGGATGAGGCTTTAGCCTTATGTTGATTGTTTTTGACTCCGGCTAAGCCTTGTAAGACTAAAGTCTCACCTACAATATTGATGCCCGTCCAGAATATCGCTTGCTTGATATCGCTTGTTTGATATCGTTTGTTTAATATCGGGGTTTGGCCGTAAGACTGAAGTCTCACCTACAATTTTGATGCCCGTCCAGAATATCGCCTGCTTGATATCGCTTGCTTGATATCGCTTGTTTAATATCGGGGTTTGGCCGTAAGACTAAAGTCTCACCTACAATATTTTTTATTTTCTCATCAGCTCCAGGAGTGCATAAATCGTGGATTCAGTGCCAGTTTTGACACTTTCTGGTGAAACTTTAAATATTGGACTGTGATGAGATGGGATTTTACCTTTTCCTTGCTGGGCATCTTGCCATTCTTCAACGGGGGTACCGCCTACATTCCAATAGACTGATGCAATACCCTGTTCGGCAGTAAAATACGGAAAGTCTTCTGCTCCCATGCCGGTTGGAGGCACAGCAAACACATGTTCTTCTCCCATATTTTGCTGCCATACGGCACGCAGTCGTTCGGCTAATTGAGCGTCATTGACGGTAGGCGGTGTGCTTTCAACGATGTTAAATTCTGGTAGTTTGTCCTCAGGCATACCCGCTGCACGTCCCATGTTTTCAGCAATCCGTTTAATACCGTCTAATAATATTTTTCGGGTTTTGAGATTGGTATTGCGCACGGTGATCTGTAATACCGCTTTATCTGAAATAATATTGTGTTTAGTACCACTATGAAATGAGCCTACCGTTATTACACCCGGTTGACGTGGACTAAGCTCCCGAGATACCAACGTTTGAAGCGCCAGCACAATTTGCGAGGCTAAGACAATCGGATCTTTACCCGAATGAGGGCTGGCACCATGAGCACCTATGCCGTGCACAATGAGATCTACGCTGTCTGAACCTGCATACGGAGAGCCACTAATAACATTAACGTGGCCAACCGGACCCGCCGCACCAACATGAAATGCCAGGGCATAATCGGGTTTGCCAAACGTGTCCCAAATATTGGCATCCATCATTTGTTTAGCACCGATAATGCGCTCTTCTGCGGGTTGCCCAATAAGCATCAATGTACCGGTCCATAGGTCTTTGTTCGCCGACATATAGCGTGCTGTGCCGACTAAGCTGGTGACATGCACATCATGTCCACAGGCATGCATTACACTGACTTCTTTTCCTGTAATAGGTGAAATTTGCTTAGCTTTTGAAGCATAGGAAAGGCCCGATTTTTCTTCAACGGGTAGTCCATCCATATCCGCACGCATCATCACCATGGGACCTTCACCATTTTTCAAAATAGCGACAACACCTGTAGAGGGCAAACCATCAATATCAACTCCTACGTTTTGCGTTACGGTGAACCCTACATCTTCCAGCTCTTTTGCAAGTCTTGCTGCGGTTTTGGTTTCTACCAGAGACAGCTCCGGGTTTTGATGAAAATGCACGTAAAGCTCTTCGAGGTGAGTATCGAAATCATTGGCAATGAAGGACTTTACGTCATTAGCCTTTGCAGGGGAGGATAATAGGGTAAGGCTAAAGGCCAGCGCAATTATTAGGGTTTTCATTACTGCTCTCGTAGTTAAATTGATGTTTTCCAGATCGAATAAAAAGGCTATCAGAACTGTTTTAAATGTCGAGGTAAACTCAATGTATCGGTTTTTCTTAGATAGCAGTGCATCTCTGTGCCCTTCTAAAACAAGTGATTTAACAAAATTGTATCTGTTCAGCAATAATAATCAAAATGATTCAAAGCGCCATTTCAAGCCATTCCAGCCGTTGCTGTCTATCTTATACCCATATATGGGTATATATAGGGAGGCCCAGAGCTTCTTGTCGAATGTATTTCCAACGGACAACAAAGCACATTAAGTAGATTCAATTGGAGTTCTGATATCCCATGCATCACAATTACAGTGAGCCCATTAGCTTGAATGGAGAAGTGCATAATCAATGAAGCCCATTATCTTAAATAATATTGAAAAACGCCTGGCGGCTCACAAAGCCAGAAAAATTCCCGGTCGTAGATGGATGGTGCGTTCTGCTGTCACCATGTTACTGGTGAACGATGATGTGCCTGCCATTATGTTGATGCGTCGTCCTGTAAAAAAAGGCGATCCCTGGTCGGGTGATATGTGTTTACCTGGTGGCCGTAAAGATCCACATGACAAAAACAGTTTTGCAACTGCCACCCGAGAAACCATCGAAGAAGTGGGGCTGGATCTAGATGAAAAGGGACATTATTTGGGACGCTTGTCTGATGTTATGACTCGGGCACACGAAGGTCGAAAACTCATGGTGGTTACGCCATTTGCATTTTCAATTGGATCTCAGGAAAAATTGAATTTAAGTGAAGAAGCCCGGGAAATTATTTCAGTACCTATTGAGTTTTTGGCTGATCCTAAAAACCGTAAAACCATGACCTGGAAAGCTGGGCCTGTAACCTGGCGTCTGCCTTGTTATCACTTTAATGGTGCTCGTATTTGGGGATTGACGCTGATAATGTTAGATGAATTGATTCGACTGTCAGGTGGGCGGATCCCGCTAGCTGACAATTGGTTGAGATTCATGGGTATAAAGCGTTAATAAGCGTTGGTGGTGCAGATCAACGTACAGTTACTGCCACCACTCGTCTGGCAACGAACTGGATGCGAGCAGGCGTACCGGCTAAAAATGTTGCAAGTAAAATTGATGAGCATTTTAATTCGGGTGATCAGGAGCGTATTTCCAGAGGCCCTACAGATAGCACTCAAACTCATAGCATGTCTGAAATCAGGGATGCTGTTATTAAAACCCGTGATGTATTAAAACCTAAGCCAATGCCTAAGCCAATGTTACGCTCGAAGTTGTAATACCAGGACCACATACCTTTGATACTAATGCCCGTTTCGGCCACATGAATTTTGATGGCTACAAGCGCACAGTTGAATTGTGCGCTTTGGTATTTGTGTCGTCAGACTAACAACATTTGTTAGCCTAACTTTACTGGCAATTAAATGTCAGACGTTTCTTTAGCTGAGACTTCTTTTACAGGTAGCTTTTCAGCAGAGATTTTTTAGTGGGCACTTTTTTTGCCAGGACTTCTTTAGTACATAATCACTCAGCAGGAAGAAGTGCGTCCAGTGGGATCTCATTACCATTTAAGTTAGCCACGCCGTTTAGTACATTAAAGTTAAGTTGCAATTGACCATCTTGCTCTACCAAAAATCCACCTTGCATCAAGCCATCAACTGTAGCTTGCGCTTGTTGTACGGCGATTTCTTGTAATTGACCTGGGGTATATTCAGCTGCGCTTGGATCTGCCTGAAATTGCATTAACAGACCTTTTTGCACCAAATCTAATGCCATATCTTTTGGCAATGCCAGAGCACTGTCTACAACAAGGTTATTTTTCCAAAAGGTCTCGTCGGCAAATTGGTTGGCTTCTACATCATAATTTGCCAGGTTCAGAGACGCTTCGCTCTTCATTGTGCCTGTTGCAGTTTTAAAACCAATATTACTAATTTTCATTTCAGGCTGTTTGGCCAACATTGCTATTAATGGCCCCTGAAATTTTTGCAATAATTCTTCAGGTGTTTGCTGCTGAGTTTGCAGTGGCATTAGCATTTCCTGATAGGTTTCCATGAATTGTCCATCAATATTATTGAATTCAAGGGCTATTTCTACTTCTTCAAAATTGTCGATTGGCGTTTGTACGGACGCAATTCGGTAGCCTACATGCATGTCTATTATATTTAGGTCATCAACTGTAGTTTTGCCATACAACTCTAAATTATCCCAGCCAAATAACGGTTGTGCAGCCTGCGTTACTTCAAAGTTGTCAATAACTATACTCGTGTCACTGTTGCTATAGATCCCTTTCATGAGTTTCGCTAAATCAAGTTCACCGTCCCAGTTCACTTTCATGTCTGACATGGTCATATCTATACCAGGCATCTTAAATTCAACAAGTGATGCGTCCGCTTTATAGTTAACAATGCCGTTGTTGGTTTCGCCTGTACCCTTGTAACCTGAAAAGTTAAATCCACCCTGACCTTCCTGCAAGTCAATCTGCATCCCTGAAATTATGTCGTTATAGGATAGTTCACCCATAAGATTTAACATGCCATCAAAATGGTAGAAGTTTTTAATGACTTCACCATCATTTGTTATGTCATCTGATTTATTTGGAATTTGAATTTGGATGTCAGATAAGCCAATGCCTTTATCAAGCAATATCGGACCATGTTGCATATCCACAACAAGATCAAATTTAAACATGTCAATTACATCAGCCATTTCAGGATTATTAACCACTGATGGATCCATTTGTTCCCAATCGAATGAAACGTTTAAGGTTGTTTGAGAACTAAACCAGCTTTTTTCTTCACTGGTAATAGTAACATTGTAGCCAGGTATATCATTGAATTTGGCTACAGCTTGAGACAGTTCCGTACTCGCCGAATCGCCAATAAATTTAGGGGAAATTAACACAGCTGCGCCGCCAGCAATAGCCAGGGCTAATAATGATTTTTTCATTATTCATGTCCTTATGATTGAGTGAATGATTTGTACTATGTAGGTACAAAATAAAGCGAAGTAGTATAAAGATTCGACAAGGAATAACAATAATTACGGCGAATAGTGATTATAAGGTTCTACTTTGGGAAAGGAATTTTCGAGAGAGTAGCTTGAACAAGTTTTTGCTAAAACCTTATTAGTATTTTAAATTCATTAAAATCTACGTATCCATAAGAAGATCACCGCGACATGGTTTTGACAAAATTTTACCAGGCCAATATCCACTTCTGGCGTTTTCAACTGGCCTTTTGGTTGCTGACGTTTGTGATCTTGTTTCTATCCGGGTTGAGTCAGGGCATGAGTGTGGAAATGTCTTTAAGTAGAAATGCATTATACGCATTTTTGGGATTTGGACTTTCTTTGGTTTTTTACCTCTTTGGGAATTCGTTGCCAGGTGCTCCACCGCTGAAATCGTTGCATACTTACTTTTTTATGCTTATGGAGTCGGTATCTTTTCAACAGTTTTGGTGAATCAGTATCTGATTTTTTTGTTTGAACTCGCGATTGAACATCCAAGGTTGGTTTATTTGTTCGGTGGCACATTAAACTTTTCACTCGTGATGCTGGTTTGGTGTGGATTTTACCTGTCCTTAAAACGAGGACTGAGTTTTGAGCAAGGGAAAGAAGAGCAAAAAGCCGCCAAAGCCATTGCTTCAATTAGCAATTTAACGACGTATCCTGAATATATCGCGTTGGAACGGTTAGGTAAAATCAGTCTGTTACCTATTGCAAAGGTCTATTTGGTCAAAGCGTCAGGAGATTATGTGGAATTTACCTGCGAAGGCGAAAGCTATGATAACAATATTAAAGGCGAAAACTACAGCAGCGGAGAAAAGCAACGCAACGGAGAGACCTACCTCAAAAGAGAAACAATCTCTAATATTCAGAAAATATTGGACCCCAAAATTTTTCAACGAGTTCACCGCTCTGCCATTGTTAATTTGAATGAAATCAGGGAGATGGAAGCTAAAGGTCGTGGTGATTACACAATGATACTTATGTCGGGTGATCGTGTCTCTTGTAGCCGTACCTACATGAACGAGCTTAAAAACCGCCTGGATATTGCTCTTTGACATCAGCTCATTATCATTAGCTCGTGGCTATCAATTTATTAAAGAATGCCCATTAGGAACCGTTCCATCTGAATCGGCAATAAGTCACTGTAAACTCGACTTACTGACTGTACATTTCATCGTAGCATACTCCAACTCAACGATAGAACGTTGAATTTATTAGAATTTTTATCATGATGATGGCTTTTACCAAAGGCCGCCTTGATGTATCGAATTCGTCACATTCTGTTTGTTACTTTACTTTTTACAGTACTTTTATTCGTAGGTTCTTGTGCTAATAGTTTTATCGCAAAAGAAATGGTGAAAGCGCCAAATCAGTCACTATTAGGGGCAGAGCTGAGTCGTCAGTTTGAACATATTAATAACGCGACCGATGATCTTATTCGCCTTAATGGATTTACCAGAAAACAGGTCCGTCTCGGCAACGAAGCCATTACTATCAGCTATTTTGATATTCCGCCCAGTGACTACGGATATGAATTCAGTACTAGGCCGGTTCCATTCTCTGAAATAGAACGGACACAGGACAGCGAGATAAAGCAACAAAACGCCGCAAAAAGAAAGGGAGTGCGTTATATCCATACACAGTGGCAATGGTTGGACAGAGAATGTTTTACGCCAAACAAACCCAACCTTAGTCTTAAGCAGCAGGGCACATTACTGATGTTGCATGGTTGGGGACGAGACAGTCGCAGCCTGATCAATTATGCCGTGCAGTTTGCACAACTTGGCCTGCGGGTAATAGTGCCTGATTTGCGCGGTCATGGTCAAAGTAGCAGCGAATGGCTGTCATTCGGTGAGCAAGAGGCGCTGGATATGAGGTTACTGGCAGATCACCTGCAACTTAAAAGCTTCGATGTTTTCGGCTTCTCGTTAGGAGCTTCAACAGCGCTGCATTGGGCCAGCAAAGATGCAAGAATTAACCGAATTGTAGCGGTCGCCTCCATGCACTCTATAGAACAGACCATCCCTAAATTCGGTGCCCGGTCCCGGCCATGGATTGAATGGATTTTAGAGGATGAAGAAAAAGACATTGTCACCAGGGCAAGACATATTTCCGGGTATAATTTAACTGCCAGTTCAGATACTTTATCTGTAGCCCGCCATATCACTAATCCTACCTTACTTGTGTACGGAGAGGTTGATCATATGAGTGATGCTAATCTTAATCAGGCATTGTTCGATGAATTACAAGGCCCGAAACAACTGAACAGCATTCAGGAAATGCGACATACCCATCTGTTACAGCATCAATCAGCCCTTAGTGAAGTGGTGATTTCCTGGTTGGGGTTGCATGGTTTGCCGTCTGTTATCAATGAAAACGCTTTGCAGCCAATTGGTCTTGCAGAAGGTTTTATTGTAGAAAATGAGCCGACTAAAGAGGTTTTTTCAGAACAAGCCTGTGAGGTACGTGAGTTAATACTTTAGACCTGGGAGGAATTAGACTGGCTGGAAATCAAGGCTGCATATCTTCATTAGGAAGTTGAAATCTTTTTGCTGTTTTGTAAAGCTTTCAATACAAAGTTGTAGTTTGAATATTCAATTGTCTTTTTATAAGTTACTTATTTTTAAATGTTTTTCTTTTGTTTTAATTATTTCATAAAAAAATTTCCAAAATTAATCCGTTTATTCTTGTAAAGTGTTCCTGGTTCCGCTTAATGTGATGTTACTTTTTTGCATTTTGTGGTCGATATAACTAGAGTGACAGTATGATTAATGAGCAGGTACGCTCACCAGAGTTTGACAAATGGCTTAATACATTACCAGAAGAGACTACAGGACGAGTTGTAAGGTGGATGTGCAGGGCTAAATATGCAGATAATGGCGATAAACTAGGAAGTAATATCAGAGGTTATTCGTTAAATACTGTGGATCCTAAACTTTATTTTTTGTATAAAGTGGAGAATGGTAAAATAACATACTTAAATGGTCGCAGGCTTGCTGATAAGAATAGCCTTTTCAAAATCGCAAAACATCTTATAAGATTGAGAGGATTGTAATGAGTGCAGAATCCGAAATGAAAAGTGATCTGACGTTCGAGTTTACTGATTACCTCACATCTGAAAAGGAAGTACTTGGATTTCTTAAGGAAGGTTTAACCAAAGAAGTGCTTAGCAATTACACGAGGTTTTCTGAAGAAGTGCAATTACCTTATTTTGCTATGTTGAAGATCACTGGCAACGATGAGCTTGCAGAAATAAGATTGGCTGGCATGCTCTCAGGTGTCATCGCAGAGCTTGAATACAACGAAGTACCTGGGCCTGCAATGATCAATGAAGTAATTCAAAGCTTACACCAACGTACTATTCAATCTTCAAATGCCAGCTCTCATATTTAGTTAATGGAAGTTTCCGAAGTGAGTACAAACGAAACGTGTTGTTATAAAGGCCTCACTTTACCCTCCTGGTTAATTTTTAATAGCAGATTCATGGCTTAAAAAATAGCCAGAGCGACCCAACTGTCGATATTACCTGCAATTCTCTGAGTTTCCCCATGAGCACCTTGCGCAAGCTTAACCGTATGCTCTTCCGGTTGGTTTTCCGCGAGTGCAATCTCAGGCAAAAACAAAAAAGTTGCGAATAAGGTGGTCAATATAATTAGATTCAGATGGCGCATAGTAATAATACAACAATGAGAGTAAAGGATGAATTGAGGCCTCCGCTTAGGAAGCCTGTCGAAGGCATGATTCGAGCTTTTGAGTTCTGACAGTCTATATCACAGACATTAAATACGTGATCTAAGGCCAGAGATTTAAAACCAGAGACTCAAATTAAGAATGAGCTATCGTCATAATTTGACGATTAACTTTCCTCTGTTTTCACCAGTGAACAGCATGTTTAAGCCATTTATGGCAGCTTCAAGACCTTCAAGTTCGTGAGTACGGAATTTGATTTTTCCAGTCATCACGTAAGGTGTTAGTTTTTCGATCAACTGAGAAAGTTCGGAAAAGTGATCTGGCATCGCAAATCCACGGATGTTAATACGCTTTTTGATCAATGGGATCCAATTTGGACCAGGCGTTGGGCTGGGGTTGCCATAATCGGCAATCATGCCGCAAACAACAATGCGTCCATGGGCATTCATGCGATCAAATACGTGTTGCTGAACAGGCCCACCCGTGTTTTCAAAGTAAACATCAATGCCTTTAGGGGCAAGCTCAGCAAGTTTTGCAGCGATGTCGTCTGTTTTATAATTAATCGCACCATCGAAACCTAGTTCATTGACAATCCAGGCGCATTTTTCATCATCACCAGCAACACCAATGACATTCATACCTTCTGCTTTGGCAAGTTGCCCCACGATAGAACCGACAGAACCCGCAGCACCACTGACTACCAGTGTTTCATCCGCTTTAGGTTCTCCGAAACCAAACAGTCCTTGAGTCGCTGTTAAACCTGGCAATGCAAATACAGAAAGTGCCATTTCTGGCGTGACGCCTGCTGGCAGTTTTCTGAAACCTTCGCCGTTACTCAGAATATATTCCTGCCAACCAGTCATGCCTTGCACGGGATCACCAACCTGAAAATTAGGATGGTTACTTTCTATTACCGTTCCCAAGCCTGAAGAACGCATGACTTCACCTAATTGTACTGGTGGTATATAGCTATTTGGATCCGGGCTCATCCAACCGAGCATAGCTGGGTCGAGTGACATATGGGTCTGTTTAATCAGAATTTCACCGTCTCCTGCAGTCGGAATTTGCTTTTCTACAACGTCGAATAAGTCGCCAGTTATTTTAACTGAAGTCGGACGCGCTTTTAGGTTTATGCTGGTGTAAGTACTCATCTATATCTCCGGGCAAGGTCGCTTATGATCACGTGTCACAATTTGCGTTGAAATGTCGCAACTTGCGTTCACCTGTCATTGATTTCAAAGTTTGTGTAGTATTACAGTTTGTATTTGCTAGATATATAGTCTGAATTGACTATCAGTTTTGTCTTTTAGACAATAATTGGTTGTTGATAGCACAATGTTATTTATCAGAGCTATTTATAAGAGCTATTTATCTAAGTTGTTAATCAGAGCTATAAATCAATTCGAGGGGCCGTTTCTATGGATCAACTTAGAGCTTTGCGTTATTTCGCCAGGGTCGCTGAAACCAAAAGCTTTACCCTTGCAGCCAATGAGTTTTGTGTTCCGCCTTCTTCTTTGTCGCGGCGTATCGCTGACCTGGAAAGCAGCCTGGGGGCAACATTGCTTAAACGTACCACAAGAGCCGTCCAGTTAACTGAAATTGGACAAATCTATTATCAGCAAGTTGAAGATATTCTGTCTCGTCTGGCACAAAGTGATGAAGCCGTGCGTAACTATCAATCGGTCCCTATGGGAATGTTGCGTATTAACGCCATGACAGGGATTGGCGATCCTATTCTGTTTCCCCTTCTACAAGAATTCCGGGTGCTATATCCAGAGGTCGTACTGGATATTAGTCTCAGTGATGAACTAAGTACATTGGGTAGAGACGAAGTTGATATCGCTATTCGAGGCGGTTATGTACCCGACGAAAGGGTGCAAGCAATTCGCTTAATGGACAATCGTTTTATTGCTGTTGCCGCACCCGGATATCTAAGCCAGTTTGGTACTCCAAAGAGTCCTCTGGAGCTTAAGGATCACAAAGGACTTTTTTATCGCACGCCAAAAGGACCGACGCCATGGCTTGGGAAAGTTAATAACGAGTGGCTTGATGTTTCGGGTATACCAGTCGCAGTTTCCAATAATGGCAAGTGGCTGGGAGAGCAAGCTGTACAAGGGCAAGGCATAATGATGGCGCCCCAGTGGGCACTATCCAGGAACCTTGCTAATAAGGCTCTTATTGAGTTGCCTTTTGATCCGCCGCTAAGGGTGACCCACAATGAAAACATGGCTATTTATCTTCTATACCAGCGACAACGTTATCATGTGCCTAAAGTGAAAGCTGCTGTGGATTTTTTCAAACAACGAATCTCAAATGATTTAACTTTCCCTGTATTGGCGCCTTTGCAACAGTGAGGCCCTTTGCAACAGTCAAGCCCTTTGTAACAGTGGAGCTTATTATTCAGTGAAAACTGTTGGGCTTGATTACCTACCCTTAAACGAGGCATGTTGTGCGAACAACGAAAATATAAATAAACAGTGTCAAAAGCTTATGAGAACAGCTGCAATATTTGAAAATGGTCGAAATCAGGCGGTTCGTTTGCCTAAGGATTTTGAATTTGAACGTGTTGAAGGACAGGTCACCGAAGACAGGGCTTAATTAAACCCTGTCTAATTCAAGCGTCTAATTCAAGCGTCTAATTCAAGCATCTAAGAAAGCCGGTTTTACACCGTTCATCATCACTGAGCAATCGATAACTCCACCACTTCCTTTTTAGCGGCAATGACAAAAGAGAGTAATAGCTCGTTGTCGTTGGCGTCCGTCAGATAATCAATATCCGAGGTCATGTTGGCCAGGATATTAAATTCATCTCCTGGGAGATGATAAGACCAGAGCTGATCTTCTTTATTGATGCCATAAATCATTTCATTATGCATCACGAAACGGTGTTTCATGCCGAGCTGTCCGGTTAGCGGCTCAAGCAATTTGTTTTCAATGTCGGTTTTTTGCCAAAAGTGGGTCAGGTGATCAGAGAATACAAGTGGCCCATCTGGTGTTTTTGCCGCCCAGAAAACCTGTTTGTTATTGATAATTGAGAAATTTAATGTTTTTAGATCAATTTCTACAAACTTCAAATCACCGTTAATGTTGATATTGGCTATAGCTAACTGAGCTTCACTATCCCAATGAAATAAACGTACAACAGCATACGGAAAATCGAAAGTAGTCATTGTCTTATCAAGGGATAGCTCATGTAGTTCTCTACCAGCCTGAACTAGCAGAGTGTCACCTTTAGTATTCCAAAACAGATTGTCCACATATGCACCTCTTGGAAAATCGCTCAGTATTCGAGGCTGACCGTTTTCCAATAGCCAGACCTGGCTGCTACCGGTTCGTTCGGATTCAAAGGCGATCAACTCACCATTGGGCTGAAATTTAGCGCGGTCTTCAGCATTGATAGAACGCTCAAACCTTGAAAATTCAGCTTTCCGATTGCTAATCGAATCATATGAGTTTGCGTCAGGGATAGAGAGTCTGGCGATATCGCTATCATAACGACCTGCAATGAGTAACAGGCGTTTGCCATCAGGATGAAAATAGGGTCCACCGGCATTTGTGTCTGCCTGAAAATCTGCTTTTTGTACCTGACCATCATAATTCAACGTATACAAATGGGTTCCGTTCCCAAAAATGAGTTGTTCAGCACCGGGAACGAATTCCGGACTGGCTGTCAGGTGGCGTGGTGCGTTTGCCGGAAATGTTATTTGATTACTGGATTTAACTGTACCGTCTGGATGCAGAATATCTACATACTGGTAGCCATCATTTCTTCTGGAGGTCACCGCAAATACTTGTTGTTCTAATGACCAGTCGAAGCTAATGATATTGCCATCAGAAAGACTGAACAGTTCTGTAACACTACTATATTGTAGTGAAAATTTTATCAGTCGCCAGTGTTGCTCATTTTTTTGCAGCAGGGCTATATTCTGATTGTCTGTCCAGACTGGTTTTCGGATGGCTGAGTTATTACATACAAGCAATTCTTGCGCTGATTGAGGGGCAGACAACGCAGCCATAAAATCCAGGTTCATTAAGGTATAACAGATACTTTGCTCGACAGGTTTGGAGCAATCTTCTTGCTTGATGAACGCCAGGTTCTGACCATCTGGCGACATGCTATGAATCCCGTAGGTGCCCATTTCAGATGTAAGTTGAACTTCCTCCATGGTTGCGGCGTCTTTAGCCCAAAGGCCATTTATGCAGGAAGGATCTAAGTAGCGATGGAAAATGATGTAATTTCCATCTGGTGAATAGCTGCCGCCATATTCTTTATCATCAGTGGCTGTTAAATAACGCAAATCCCCGATATGCATTGTTGATTTTTCGCTATAGAACTGGAACAGCACGATTGCCAATGCAATTACCAACGCCGATGCGACGATGGCGAAATGACGATATTTCGGGGGAGTGGTGGATTTTGTGGGCAGTTGCGCCGATTCTGGTGAACGCGGGTCATGTGGGTTTTCAGATTCCAGTTCTGTGTAGTTAGTTGTAATGGGAGCTTTGGTGATAGTCGCGTTAAGTTCGGTGGTAGGCGTTAGATTTTCTTCTAAGTTTGACTCTAAGTTTAGACCTGTATTTAGCGAAGGTTGTTCTCCAGGGAAACTCTCATGGTGGCTCTGTTCGTGGGCGGAGGTCGTATCTGGTGATTCTTGATCTTCGGCTATAACGACTTTGGCACTTGGCTTGCCATCTTCAGACCAAACTACGTCGCACTCAAGACTATAACCTTGTTTGGCATGAGTCTTAATTATGCCTTGAGCTTTGCTGTTTTCCCCCAATGCTTTACGCAGCTGCGCAATGCTACGTTGTAAGGTATTTGGGGTTACAATGGAGTTCGGCCAAACCCGGTCCAACAATTCATCATAGCTGATTACTCTGCCAGGATTTTCAGCAAGGTGAGTAAGTACCAACAATGCTTTTGGTGGCAAATTTTGCGACTGATAATGTTGGCTTATCTGGTTTCTGGACAGATCAACAAAGAACTCGCCCACCCAGTATTGTCTGGCCATAACGTTAAACCCGAAAATTCAATTGCCAGAATGCTATCACAGTGTTGATTCTTACACAGGCGAACAATCAAAAAACTCTGTTATCAGATCAAATCTTAGATGAACTGTCGAATAAGAGCGATGAATCACTGATTAGTGCAAAGCGTCAGCAAAAAATCAGAGAAATTTCATGGTTAATTCAGGTGTTTACAATCAATTTCTTTAGAGTGAACTCCACAGAATTAAGCAAATAGAACACGCTGAAAATGAAAACTATATTAGCTCTATTAATGTCACTTATCTTAATGGGTGGAGTATTTTTGATAAATGGCGCTCATGCGATAGAAGCAAATCCCTATGGAATGCCTGAAACAAAGGTTATTCCCATCAAAGATACAGTTAATGACCGACAATATGAACTTATCGTCAAACTGCCACAAGGGTACGAACAAAAAATAGCTGCTAACAACTTAATTTCTAACAACTTAATTTGACTCTGACCCGAATTAATTTAAATGGAGAGAGAACATAATGTGTTTAGGTTTTATCGATAAAAGTGCGATCCGGAAAAGTGCGATCGCTTGCTTGTTAATTGCTTCAGTTAATGGCAATGCCGCCGCTTCTGAGCGCAATGTAACAGAGCGCAATGTAACAGAGCGCAATGCAACAGAGAATAATGCAACAGAGAATAATGCAACAGAGCATAGTGCAACAGAGCATAAGGCGCCGGAGTTGGCAGAATTTGATCTGGCTAATTTATCTTTTTCGTTTGAGCAGACCTTACCTGATTTGAAGCCGGCTTTTATCGATGTTAGCCCGACTTATGCTAACGATGGTATTGCAGTAGGAAATCTAAAAAAGGCTGCGGTAAAGACAAAATTAATCCTTGATTTCGCTGCTGAAATTGAAGAGGGCAAGCATGGCGACTACGACAGCTTGTTGATTGCCCATAATAGTAAATTAGTATTTGAGTCTTATTATCGAAAAGGCCGCAGCAATTTACCTCATTTTCAGGCATCAGTGACCAAAGCGTATACTTCCCTTGCCATAGGGCGAGCCATCCAAATGGGCTATCTGTCTATGGCAGATATAGATAAACCTGTTTATAAACTTCTAAATAGTATTAAAAATGACGAGCTGTCTGACGGTGTTGAATTTGTCACCCTCAACAAAGCGATGAGTATGCAATCTGGTATCCGGGTTATTGATGACAGACGACAAATAATAATGAATGGAAGTGGCAAAAAAGAGGGTAAAAAAGGCGCTAATATCTTTGAGCAGTTTTTAAAGCATAGCGAAACTATTACTCCCGAAACTCAGGCTTTTTTGTATCAGGGAGTTGATCCTGCTATTACCATGCAAGTACTTGATAAAGTGGTTCCAGGCGGCGCTCAGGACTTCATTAAAAACGAATTGTTAAGCAAGTTAGGAATTCGCGTCTACGGGTGGCGAAACAATATCAACGGGGTGCCTAATGCCGGGAGTGGTTCTGCATTAATGTCCAGAGACATGCTTAAGTTAGGCATGCTGGTGGCAAATAAAGGGTACTGGAAAGGCGAGCAGATTGTTTCAACGGAATTCCTGGAAAAGGCCACCAGTGCTTTAGCCAAGCCAACAGAAGATTGGATCCCTGATAACTATTACTATGGTTATTTTTGGTATCAGGCAGATATGAAAGTTGGTGAAAACAACTATGACGTTAAATTCGCCTGGGGTGGTGGTGGCAACCGAATAATCGTTGTTGCCGAACTGGATCTTGTTGTGGTAATCAGTGGACATGACAGAGAAGATACCATTATGCCGCAAGTTGAAGAGAAAATTTTACCTGCATTTATACCCTGATATTTTGCTTCTACAGAAGGGCTGGCCTGTTGATTTTTATTATTGTGATCAGATTAAATAGCTGGCCAATTACAGGAAAAAGCCTTTTAGCGAAAAATATTTTGGTGCCAGGGGGCACTCATATTCTTGAGCTTGCTGTTGTGTTTTTAACCCTCACTCTCTTTTAAGTGTCACTAAGTTACCCGTTTGAGGGGCTTTTTAAAATATACGTTGCTCAATAGGAGGAGTTGTTTAAAACTAATCCATAATCCTGTCCCCATGGTCACGACATTTGTTTAAATGAAAGATACGCGACGACAATTCCTTAAGGGAAATCTGGCTTTGGGCCTTGCTTCAGCATTAGCAAGCGTTAAATCGGTTATCGCTGATGATTTGCTGGAAAGACAATTTGTTGGAAAACACATTGACGACCAGGAAATGAGTGCACGTAAAAAGGCTGAACATGTCATGGTGTTTGCCTCAACTTACGATACTGACAACTGGCAGCTTATTCCGCATATGCATCATCAGATAAAGCGTAATATTGAGGAATTATCTGAAGGACGGATTTATGTAGACATCTATGACAAGGGGCAGTTGGGGGTTGGTACTGAGTTAATGGCTCAGGTTTCTCGAGGTCATATCTCAGCGGCGTTAGTTTCGGCATCGAATCTAAGCCCGGCTGCACCGCAACTCGATATTTTGAATATTCCTTTTTGGGCCGCCGAAAATCAACACTATTTAAATCTGGTTACCTCTCCTGCGTGGCGAGACCTGGTCTTAAATCCTATTAGGAGGCAAGGCCGAATTGACGTCTTGTTTCCCTACATCGTAGGTGCACGAACGGCAGCTTCCACTAAAACTTACAATCATCGCTTTGCTATTCCATCCGACATAAGCGATGTGACTTTTCGCATTCCATCTAGCCAGGTTTTAAAGCACTTTTATCAATTATTAGGCACAAAACCGGTTTCAGTAAACTGGAAAGAGGTCGCAGGATTTTCAAAGAAAAACCTTATTCAGGGTTTAGATCCTTCTATCGTTGGATTGCTAAATGGTCCTGACAATTTGAAGACTCAAATCGGGGTGATTTCTGAAATTGAAAGTGTGCACGATGGCTGGATGGCTGTCGTGAGTCAAAAATGGCGAAATAGTTTACCGAAAGATTTGCAGGAAGTCTTAATGGTTGCCTCTGAAAAGACTTTCAGGCAACAGTTAGAGTGGGCGCTGCCTTGCACAGAAAACTGCAGGGTAGAATTCCGTAAGTTAGGGGTGGAAACTTACACGCCAACCATTGAAGAAAAGACCAAATGGCGTGATATTGCCGGGTATCAAAGGCCTGAGTGGACAGCCACGAAAGAAAGAATATTGGGCAAGGCTGACATTTTTAGTGAACTTTTGGAAGCCTCTCAAATTAACAATGGTTATTCACTGTTGCAAGATATCAGCTAGTCGAAGCTGGTATAAGATTAGGGTGTAGATCCATCAATTCGACACAATCGAAAATATAATTCAATAAATTCAGTAAGTTAACTTGATTATAAACGACAGAAAGGCCAAATTGGGGTTGTTTATATAGCGACCAAACCAATAACCAACCCTAAAAAGACCTTTCTGCCATGCAAGCATATCGTTTTGACACTGAATTTTCATTTTTTTCTGATGCTGACAAGCAATGTAAACAACTCATTTCTGCCCTCATGTCTGAGGAATATAAACACTGTGAACATGGTGATATCGAAGAGTTTATTCGACGGGAAGGCAACGAGGTTATGCGACTGTTACTGCAGGGGTATCTGGATAAAAAAGCCGCTGATGAAGATAGTAATCAGGATCTCCAAAGTGTCGATGGTGTCCAACTGAACCACATTCGCCACGACACTGCCCGTACCATCACTACACTGTTCGGCCATGTGCGCCAGACCAGAAAAGGGTACAGCCAACGCCAACAAAAAAGCGTATTTCCCATGGATAAAACCTTGAATCTTGCTGATGACCAGTATTCTGACGGTCTGAGGTTCAGAGTTGCTCAGGAGGCCATCAGGGGGTCATTTGACCAGGCCACTGAGACGATTAAGCAGACAACTGGCGGTCATGTCCCCAAACGACAATGCCTGAATGTGGTGAAGGATGTCGCGCAGGATTTTGAGGTCTATTATGAGCAAAAGGCCTTCGATAAAGCTGAAGAAACGGATAACTTGTTGATAATCACATTGGATGGTAAAGGGATTGTTATGCGACCGGACAGCCTGAGGGAGTGCACGAAGAAAGCCGCCAAAAAAGAGAAAAAGTTGAACAGTCGACTGAGCCAGGGAGAAAAGAAAAACCGTAAACGGATGGCTCAGGTGGCAGCAGTTTATAGTGTGAAACCTCATGTCAGAACGGCTTCAGATATTATGGGTCAGAAAACAGCAGATGATTCAGTGGTGTCTTTTGCGCCGCCCTGTGTAATGGTCAAGTAAATCTGTAGAAACTTTAAGCCTGTTTTGTCATTTCATTATATTTATCATGGGGAGTCATATAATCTAGTGCTGAATGACGGCGTTTATAGTTATAAAATCGAATGTAACTTTCTACTGTACTGACGACAGATTGATGGTTTAGAAATGATAAGTGGTTAAGTCTTTCTGTTTTTAAACTTCTAAAAAAACGCTCCATGACGGCATTGTCCCAGCAGTTACCTCGTCTACTCATACTTTGTGTGATATTAAGTTCAGATAGTTTACTTCTGAATAAGGAAGACGAATATTGAACACCCTGGTCTGAGTGAAACAATAAGTTCCGGGTATCAGGTTGCTTACACTTTATCGCATTGTCCAACGCCTCTACAGCTAACTGAGCATTAGGGGTCTGAGAAAGGCTATAACCGACTATTTCTTTGGTGGATAAATCCATCACGCAAGCCAGATAACTCCAGCCCTGCCACGTTCGAATATAGGTGATGTCGCCTACCATATGAGTATTGTGCGTGTCTGGGTTGAACTGACGTTTTAGTATGTTCGGGGCATAAGTCTGCTCTTTGCCTGCATCAGGGTAATAGTGCTTACGCATGGGCCGAATAGCCACTACATCTGCTTTTTTCATCAGTGATGCGGTGCGGTAAAGTCCAATATCATGCCCTAATGATGTCAGCTCGACCTGCATTCTACGCTTTCCATATGTATTACCCGTTTCCTCGGCAATATCTTGAATCTGAGTGATTAACTCGGACTCTGCTAAGGACGACTCCCGTGTCTGGTAATAATAGCTACTGCCTGCCACATTCAATATTTGGCACAACTCAGACACCGTATAGTGAGAATACGCTTTCTTCATTTGTTTCACTAATTCAGTGAGCGGTTGTCCCGGATGAAGAAAGCAGCGGCTTTTTTTAATATATCGTTATCCCTGTGTGCCCGCCAAAGTTGCTTTTCTAAGTCCTGGATACGTTGTTGCTCTGGCGTCATTGCTGTTTTATTGACGGGTGTATTACCTGCCAGTTCTTGTTTATATTGTGCTTTCCAGCGTGTCACGGCAGACGCACCAGCGCCTGATATATCCTGCACTTGTTTATTAGTATAGCCATCTTCCACCATTAATTTGGCATATTCTAATCTTTGCTCTGGGGTGAAATGCGTTTTATCTTTTTTAGTCATAATTATCCTTAGTAATGGTTTAGTTTAGGCTATAAACCTCTACAAGATCATTAGACCATTACACTGCGTCAACAAACGGGTGTGGGCCAGTGTGGAACGAGACAGCGAAGCGGTGATTGAGGAAGCCTTTCAGGAGGCTCTTCGTCGTGATCCGCAGCAACGACGCCAATGGGTTGTACTGGTGGACGGACAGCCTCAACAGCTCGGGAGCATTAAGAAAGTGATGAAGCGCTTAAAAGTTAGCGCCACTATTATCATGGACTTTATCCATGTACTGGAATATCTGTGGTTGGCAGCTTGGTGTTTTTTTGAGAAAGGGGATCCCGATGTTGAAGCATGGATAAGTGCGCGGGCTATCAGGATCTTAAAGGGGGAGTGCTCGCAGGTGGCGAAAGGGTTGCGGATCAGTGCAACAAAACAGTCGCTGACAAAACGTGATGGAGTGGACAAGTGTGCGAATTATCTCATTAAAAACAAAACACGCTTAAAGTACGATGTCGCCTTAACAGAAGGTTTCCCAATTGCCAGCGGTGTCATAGAAGGAGCTTGCCGTCACCTTATCAACGATCGATTGGATATCACTGGTGCACGTTGGGGGTTGCAAGGTGCGGAGTCGATATTAAAACTTCGGTCGCTTAAATCCAGCGGAGATTTCGAAGGCTATTGGGCGTTTCATAAACAACAGTCAAAATTACGACTTCATAGCGACTTTCAATTTGGGGACGTTAGTGAATGAATGTCGTCGAACGAAAGGAACCACACCCAATTGCAATTAGAATGCATTGAGTTTGATTTTTATGACGTTATCAAAAATGCCTGCGAACTCTTTCATGTCAGAATGCTTGAGAAACAGCTTATTCTCAATGTGTGTAGCGACGTAAATATTCCGCGCTTTTGGAAAGGCGATCCCATTCGATTAAGTCAGGTACTGAATAATATCTTGGGCAATGCTGTCAAATTTACGCAATCTGGAAGCATTACTTTGTCCGTCGAATATAAGCAAGAAAATGAAACCTTGTTGATCACGATTGCAGATACTGGCATTGGCTTGTCAGAAGAGCAAGCAAGACAGCTTTTCAAGCCTTTTAGTCAGGCTGATAATTCCATAGCTCGAAAATATTCCGGGACGGGATTAGGGCTATCCATAGCCAAAAAAATAGTTGAAGCAATGCATGGCAACATTCACGTAAAAAGTAATCCTGGTGAAGGTAGCCAATTTGGTTTTTCTATTAAATTGCTACGCGTAGAAAGAGACGATGAAGACACAGTAAAGGATGTTAAACCATACGATCAGATTGCTTTATTGTGTTTTCGACAATGCGAAGAAGTAGCAATTGCCCCTCATCTAACCAGGTTGTGTACTCAATTGGTTGAATGTAAAGCACCTGATGATTTAATGCAGTTTGTTGCAGGTCAGGCTCAGGGGCGCTTAGTTGCAATAATTGTTTGTCAGCCAGAGCAGTATTTAGAAAAAGATAGCGTCTTGCAATCGACAATTGATTTTCTGCACACCCGTCGCTTCAAACTTATCATCGTAGGCAGTTCGTTACATCTGGAGTCACTGTATCAGTTCAATAGCAATGACGTTGATTTTTTGGACAAACCCGTTATGCCATTTTTTTGGTACGCCTATTTGACCGAGCAACGCGACGTAAAAAATAAGAATACTTCTAAGCAAGCGGCCTGTGAGCATTCAGGTCCGCTAAAACGGCGTATTTTGGTTGTTGAAGACAATAGTGTAAACCAGGAAATAAGCTGTGAATTTCTGTCTAAAATGGGTTTTTGTTCAGATATCGCTGAGAATGGTCAAGAAGCCGTTGAGCTGTTTTCTCATTCTTCGTACGAACTTATCATGATGGATATTCAAATGCCGGTGATGAATGGATTTGAGGCAACCAAAGCCATTCGTGGCTTGCCTGGTGGTGAAGATATACCCATCATCGCGGTATCCGCTTCAGCTCTTATTAGTGAGCAACGGCAAGCCCTTGAAAGTGGCATGAATGGGCATGTTGCCAAACCCATTATTTTTAACGAGTTGAAGCGGCAAATACATTTGTTGTTAGCTAAACGTGGTTCAGTTACGCAAAACACATCTAATGCTGAAATAAAAACGCCTGGCGAAGCAAACAATCTGCTTCTGGAGACATTAAAAAAACACGGATTGCATGCTGATGAGGCACTGAGTCATTTAGGCGACGATCACAACCTCTATATTAAAGCAGTCAACAATACCCAAATTCAGCTCCCCGGTATGCTTGATTCTTTGGCATTGCCCCTCGAAACAAACTACGAGGAAGTAACTCGAACCATACATACATTAGGGAGTGTGTTGTTGACCATTGGTCATAACCATCTTGGGCATACAGCCAGAAATTTGGAACAGGAGTTTGATAATGGTAATTTACCGGATATAAAGGCATTTACCCGCGAATTAGCCGAATTTTGTCAGACTTTAACGCGAATATTCCCTAAATCTGAAGTTTCAATAGAACCTTCGCCATTAGACTCTTTAAAAAATGCAGAAGCTGCCAATGCATTAATGCGTCAACTTGTTGAGTTGTTGGAGAGCAACCAAATGGTAACGGATGAAATATTGTCACAGTTGCCTATACTGGAGTTAACAGGAGTGGATTATATAACCCTTGAAAAGTATCTCAATGAATTAGAATATGATGCAGCACTGGCACTCATTGAGCCCTCAAAAAATTAATATCTCGATGCAATAAGAATCCGAAAATGGGCCGTTTAATATGACTTCTGATGTTTCCAATTATGACTCAACTGAACGAGTAAAAGCGCGCATACTGGTCATAGATGATGATATATCCATCATCAAACTGGTGGTCGCAACCCTGCAAGAGGATTTTGACGTGGTATTCGCCAAAGACTCCATCAAGGCACAGAGTCTGTTGGCAACAGATACAGTATTTGACCTCATACTGTTAGATGTAAACTTGCCAGAGCTTGGGGGATTTGAATTGTGTCATCTGATTAAACAAATGCCTGCTCGCCAAGAAGTCCCGGTTATCTTTGTTACTTCAAGAAGTAGTGTGGATGATAAAATAAAAGGCTTTGAACTCGGTGCAGTAGACTTTGTTACTAAGCCTATTGAATACCCTATTTTAAAAGCCAGAGTAAGAACTCACGTTACTCTAAGGCAACAAAAAGAACAATTAAGGGCGTTATCTCTCACTGATCCCTTGACTAATTTACCTAATAAACGGGCATATTTGCAGACACTTCAAGCGGAATTTAACGAGGCCAGGCAACAAAATGAGAGCCTTGGACTAATCGTGCTTGATGTGGATCACTTTAAAGCATACAACGACAATTATGGGCATGATGAAGGAGATCGTTGTTTAAAACGGCTCGCCAAAATTTTACAACGCTCCATGATGCACTCTTCAGAAACGGCGTTTCGTTATGGCGGAGAAGAATTTACAATTGTAGTACCACGGGCCAGCCAGGACATCGTTAACAATTTGGCACAGCGTGTTATCGATAATTTAAAAACAGAATCTCTACCACACGCCTGGTCGAATTGCGCCGATTATCTAACGGTAAGTATGGGAGCCTTTGTGGGAAATGTGAGTGGGTTTGAACGGGTTTCTGATATCTTTGAAATTGCGGATAAAAAACTCTATCAAGCCAAGCAAAATGGCCGAGCTTGCCTGGTAATTTAATACATTGAATTTTTAAGATCTGATATATCTGTCAAGAAACATGTCTATTAGAGAATATCTCCAAAAAGTTAGTTTTTGCTTGCGATAACGGCAATATAATCGACGAAATCATCGGTATAAAACTGTTTCATACTTTCCCACATGTCTGGCCAATAGGGGCGTTGCATACTGGCAATAATACGCCGTTCATAGGCTTTCATTATTTGATCTGAGATACGACAGTCTTGATGTTGTATAAACACCAGTTCGTATATTTGAAAATTGCGCCGCACAAACATCACCAGACGCCAATGCTCTTCGGGATTGAGTTCTTCCCCTAAATCTAATTTGGCACAAACCTGAGCGATGGGGGAATCCATATTTTCACTGAACAATACTGTGCTTCGGTCAAGCATTGACTGGATAGCATTGTTCCTGATTTGTTTGGTATTTTGGCGGATTTGGTAGGACAGGTACATAAGGGTAATAACAACAGCAATACCGCCAATAAAATCACCAAAATTGCCCAAAGCTTCAATCATGAATCAGTTCCTGTTTTTGAGATGAATAAAGTCATTTAAAAAATGCTGATTGCAAAAGCATAGCCCGAGAAACCTCAAACCGAAATCGCAATTATCTGATAATTAACCTGAATAATCGAATCTGGAACATTGGTTTTTACAAAGCATAGCTTTGCTCTTACAAAGAATAATCCCGTTCTACTCTGGCAATACGAGTTGTAAACTGAGAGTACCATTTTTCGCGTCCATGTTTTTGCGCGACCAAATGTTCAGCATTTTGCTTCCAGCTTTTAATCGACTCCTGGTCTAACCAATAGGAAATCGTAATACCTAACTCCTCTCGTACCGACTCTATGCCTAAAAACCCCGGTTGTTGCTGCGCCAGTTCGACCATTCTATTGGCCGTTTCCTCGTAACCTTCCAATTCTTTGTTTACAAGATTGGTAAATATCACCGCATAATAAGGCGGTTTAGGAGTGTCAGCGATGTGGCTCATTTATTGGTTGTTCCTTATCTTTATAGGTAGCTGAGGCTTCAGCCTTACACTTTTTTGAACGAATGCCTGAAAGTAAGCCTGAAGGCTCCCCCACAAGTTATAGCACTATTTGGAGTGTTAGATTCGTTCAGTAGATTCGTTCAGTTATTTAGATCATAAAATAATTTCTTTGGGCTGTAATTGGCGGCTTTCTCCAATTAGCTGCAAAGATTCAGAAGGCGATTCTGGCAGCTGAGTTATCAGGGTACAAGGCTGACCCATATCGTCGCCTTGTAAAAAAGTTATCCTGTCGCCAGCCTGATATTCTGATTTAGTTGCGTAAAGAAACCCTGCTACAGCAGCGGCTCCTGACCCGGTCGCCGGATCTTCATACAGCCCACCAAAAGCAAAGGCATTGCGTATATAAATCTCGTAAGGTGATTGCCTAAAGAACAACGCAATAGTGGCTATTTGCCGTTGCTGCATAAATACTCTGGCTACATCGAAGTCGTATTGCATGTTTGCCAGGATCTCCCGGCTGTTAAGTTCAATGGCCAGATGATTTGAACCCGCGTTAACCAGTGCAATATTTGCATTAATCAGAGTCGACGGTTCGAGCGAGAACATTTGCAAAACCAGATTTTGTGTCGCTTGTTCCAGATATTCATGTCGTGGTTTAGGCGTGGTAATGACCGCATATTTATTTTGCTCAATGGCAACGGATATATCCTGCTGGGATATGGAAAATGTAAATTGAGTCTGCTGGTATTTTTCAAATAATTCGGCAATTAAAGCAATAGTGGCGTGACCACAAAATGGGATTTCCTGCTCCGGGGAATAATAGCGAACTTTCCAGTGGTGCCTGGTGCTATCCAGTGGTGCCGCAAATACAGTTTCGGCGGCACGCACTTCATAGGCAATCTGTTGCATTAATTCTGGTGTTGGCAGCTGCGGTGAGATCAAAATCCCTGCGGGATTTCCGCCAATGCTATCTCCATCAATGCTATCTCCACCAATGCTATCTCCATCAAGAGTCGGGCGAGAAAAAGCGCTGCGCATTGCAATTGTATAGTTCATAAAAATGCCGTTGATAGAACGAGAAGTAACTAGTTTAAGTCCAGGTTGTACAGGTTGGCTATTGATTACTTAACGCCTGAATTAAATAAACTGGCTCGTATACCTGATAAGCAGACCTGTCTAACCAATGAAAAAACAGTTAAAATACTGTGGTTTTTAATTCCATAAAACGTGTATTTGCTTTGCATGTGGTCGTTTAGGCGAACGAATAACCCTGGTCAGTTTATACCAGGTTTCTGGTTGATGTTAAGGAGTGGTAATGAATCGGATTTTTCAGATGTTGGTTTTACTTTTCTCTCTTGTTGGTTTTGCTGCTAACTCAAATCAGTTACAGATTGAAACCCTAATGGAATTGGAAATTAAGTCCGGAAGCTTTGTACAATCCAAAGCGATACCTGATGTAATTTTGAGTACCATCGACCAATACCGTTCCCATACTTTTTTAACTGACGAAATCTTTGATCAACTTAGAGAAGATTCCAAACGGTTATTTGACCATGAAGAACTCGTCAAACGAAGACGCACTGCAATCACTGCTGCAATTTCTGAACAGGAAGCTCAACTTATACTTGGTTGGTTGAATTCGGATCTTGGCGAACGATTAACTCAGGCCGAAATTACCAGCGATACGGCTCCAGCCATAGAAAAAATGTACAAAAATAAACAGAGTCTACTTGCCGATAAATCGGCAATTGCTTTTGCCAATGAACTGGATGAAGTACTGGCAAGTTCAGAAACTAGCATAGCGCTAGGGCTTGAGGATATGAAACGCTGGCGCAGTATTATTGCGGGAAATACTGAAGTAAAAAACACATTAAAGGAACTATCCCCAGCCGTTATTGAAAATCTCTCTGAGCAAGTTAAAGAGAATAATACTTTGTGGGCTATACAAACGTATGCAGCATTTTCTGCTGAAGAAAAAAACGCCTATCTTGTTTTCTTAAGCACGGATTATTATCAAAAGTACGCTATAGCCGGAAGAGATGCATCGCACCAATATCTTAGTGAATATGGCGATTCTTATATAAATACCTTTTTTGAGTTTTTGTATAAAGATACAACCCAACTCGATGAATATATTGTAGTTTCTTATCCTGAAGGCGAGGATTTAACATTTCAGTCAGCAAATGAAAGCGGCCAGAAATTTTTAATGGGCTGGACAGGAGAAGAACAAGACTTTGAATTTGTATATGTCAAAGGGATACCCGGAAAGCTTATAAGTGAAGAGTTCTGGACAGGCATGACTGCTGGAATTGAACAGACATACGGGAAAGGTAGTTTTAATTATGTGAACATTGGCAGTAGCAAGAGTAAATGGGGAGCTGAAATAGAATACAGGTTAATCGTGCCAGAAGATCCTGAAATAAATACAATTATTTACTTTCGAGTATTCAACGACAGAATTTCTTATTTGGTTAGCGTGGTGGCTTTTGAAAGAAAAGAAGCTGAAAAAACATTACATAGAGCGTTAAATATTATAAAAACAGCAAAGATTTTGAAATAAAAAATGATAATTATGAAATATCAAAATTACCTGCTTAGTTGTAGTCATATTAACTGTAATGCTTTAATTCAGAATTAATGATTCTGAGTCCGGTTAGTTCCTAAATATTCGAGTGGTTCAGTCTGAGAATAAACAACGGGAACATTGAAATTAACACTTAAGTACTATTTTTTTATAAGTCTTCTGTTCTTTATTCATTAGGCTCCAATACCCATAACTGACCAAAGTGTGCCATGTTACCAGCGAAAACTTCTGCTTCATCTCCCTCTCCTGCAAATATATCGGCTCTAATGCCACCATTAATTGCTCCTCCAATATCTTGCGCGAGGAATACTCTTTGGATCTTGGTGTCCTCAATCGGATTTGGAACAGAAATATAGGTCATTGAGCCAAGAGCAATGTAGCGTTTGTCCACTGCCATAGAACGCATCGCCGTAAGCCTGACATTAAGCGCGCCCACAGGCATTCTGCCTTCGTGTTTTTCTTCGCGGAAAAACACATAACTTTGATTGTTATATATAAGATTTTTGGTTTGCTTTTCAGTAGCTTGATCTACCCAATCTTGTATTGCGGGTAATGACATGATTTCAGCAGGGACATCACCACACTGGATCAGAGCTTTTCCGATGGAGACATAGTTGTGGATGTTCTTACTATCATATAAAATTGAAAGCTTACTGCCATCAGGAAGCTTCCCAACGCCACTGCCTTGCACCTGAAGTAAAAAAGTATCAAGGTAATTATCGGCCCATAAAAGGACTTCATCATCCGGTAAAGCGCCACTATCCAGCTGCGTTCTTGAAAGTGTTCTGGCGGTATCAGAACCCTTATAAAGAGGGTGTTGATAGTTTCCTTCTTTCACAGAAGCTTCGCCACCCATCGGGGAGCTTTTGGGCTTTGCAATTATTTCTGATAGCTGAATGTAACGATGCTGGTTCCGTTTTACTTTGCCATCCTGGTAAGTCTGAAAAGTGCTTTTGTATCTTTTTTAAATTTAAGTTAGCAGTGGCGGCCCTTTGTTCTTTTGAGCCTTTTAGTTCAGTGGCTATTTTGCGACCGTCAGGACAAGTCAAATAACCCAGGTTTGCCCCAACAGCACATGAAAATAGGGTAAGTAGTACAATGCAAAAACGTATTTATCCATTCTCCTTTAAATATATGGAAAGAAGTGCTCTAAGGGAGCAAAAGTCAGAGACTTTGAAACCTGAATTAGACAGGCATATTACTTAAAATGACTGTCTTGTTAACTCCGATATGAATTACAGGTTGCTGACGAAAATTATCAAACGCAATTTTGTTATGTCCTAATCGCTACCAGTACTCTTTGATAAGCAATAAAGTCAAATCTTAAGTGTTTGTTATTTATAGAAAAATAATTTCTGGATATTTTTTCTATACTTTAATCATGGTGTTGTTTAGTCAATATCAGCACTTTTGTAATGTTTCAATTATTAACAATCAGGAGCAATACATGAATACCGTTTTTAAATCCATATACTTTAAATCTATACAGCCTTTTGTGGCTCTAATCATTGCCATTGCGTTCAGCTTTAATACTTTTGCTGAGCCTTCGGCCACAAGTAAGGTTTCGCAGGCAGAAAAAATCGTCGTAGACTTTTACGACAAAATTTTCGTGCAGCACAATGGAGATGTGCGAAGCGTCGCAATGAAGCATGTTCATAAAGACTACATCCAGCACAATCCATGGGTTGCTACAGGGAGAGAAGCTTTTATTCAGGCATTCTCAAATGTGGTTGAAAAACGTTCTGAAACATCAAAAACTGTGATAAAGCGTGTTATCACCTCAGGAGATTACGTTGTATTACATGTTCATGCGTTTAACACTGCTAATGACGAGGCAGGTAGCGCTGGTGTTGACATTTTTAGAGTGGAAAATGGAAAAATTGTCGAACATTGGGATGTGTGGCAAAAGATCCCCGAGAACATGCCTCATGATAACGGCATGCTATAAAACTCTATACTTCCATGAAGGGGATAAACCCCCCTTCATTGAAACGGTGCCTTATCCGGCCTATGATATCTAAAATTAACTGTTGATAGCCTTTTCCCGTGCTTAGCAAAAGCGATCCCAATACGTTTTATCGTATCTCTAATATCACAGTGAACACCCAGTTAAATACCATTGAAAAGCAGGGTGAAACCATAAGGCTTGAGCCCAAAGTCATGCAGTTGCTAGATTTTCTGGTCAAGCAGCATGGAGTAGTGTGCAGTAAACAACAGCTCATTGACGAAATATGGCCAAGACAAATTATTGCTAACGATGTAATAACCCGTCTTATTTTTGTATTAAGAAGTACGTTAGGAGATGACGCTAAATCCCCGAGATTTATATCTACCATTCCAAAAAAAGGCTATGTGTTTTTAGTAAAGGCTGAGCCTATAAAGCCAAAAAAAATAAATGAACGGCTTTCAGTAATGTTGTTAATGACACTGTTTGGTATTTGGCTGGTCTGGTATTTTGTTTTATCGGCAAAACAAAACACAGGCTACGTTATTCAGCGTTCGTTGCCCGTTACGCATCAAGACGGGCGCGAATATGATTACGCTATTGGTAAGAACTTTAGGGGGTACTTCCATCACAATGGTGATTTAACTCAATTGGTAATTGTACAAAAAGAATCTGTGCAAAACGGCTCTGTGGAAAACATCCTAGCTGAAGATAGCTGGAATAAACGCAGCTTAGTGATCATTGATAACAGTCTGCTCTATGTCCGATTTAAAATGAGGCAGTATCAAATTATTCAACACTCACCAGAAGGCATTGTAGAGGTTTTATTTGAAAGCCAAATGCCGATCTACTCTTTAAGTATTAAAGAAAATAGTGACAAATTGTTGTTCAATCAATATCAGGATAACGAGAATACCAAGCTGAATGAATATTCTTTTGTCAGCAAAAAGGTAACGCCGGTAACGCCGTTAGAGCAAGATATGCCAGCAAAGGTCTATGCGCATTTTTATCAACATTCACAAAATATCCTATTTTTTGTTGGCGTAGATGGCAGAAAACCCACCATTTTAGGTGTAAGGCAACATTCGGCTGACATTGCTTATGAAGTCAATGGCTTTGACCAAATTACCAGCCTGGCGAGCGGACGCGCAGCGAATGAACTCATTGTTACCGGTGTTTATCGATTTATTCAGGGAATATGGTCGGTGTCACTTGTGACGGGAGATATATCACTTGTTTATTCGCACCCGGAAAGTGATATCGTTCAGGCGTTTTTAGACAACGAAGATAAACAGCTCTATTACAGTTTTCAAGGGCGTCGAGTCGATATTAAAGAAGTCGACTTCAAAGGTAATGTAAATCATCTACAAAAACTGAATTCTACCCTCGTTGAAAGCGCAGGAAGTTATTCTTACGATGGTAAAAACCTGTATTTTGTGTCAGATAGAAGCGGTGATTTTGAACTTTATAGTTACCGGGTAGACAGTGGCTTAGTGTCTAAATTGAGTCAATTAAACGCGACGACCATTTGGCATTATAGTCTTTCAAATGACCAGCAGAAAGTTGCTGTTGTATATTCTACCGATCACATAAAGTTGGGGGTTGTAGATTTGACCACTGGCAAGGTAATAAGATCAATTTCACTTGAAGAGATCAAATTTCCGTTAGCATGGAGTAAAAATGACCAGTACATATACATCAGTGAGCATCGCAATAATATTGCGATGTATTTGTACGATGCTGCCAATCTTACGATTGAAATGAAACGAGAACATTTAGGATTAACCGCATTTGAAATTTCACCCAATAAAATCGTTGCATTTGACTATCAGGGAATGCGCTTTGTAAGTTACGATTTCAATTCACAGCACATGAACACCTTGAGTGATACAGTAAAAGAACCTATGTCTTTGGCGCCTTTCAATACGGCTGCCAGTGCGCAGCAGGCGATGATGGTTTATGCTAATGGCTTACAAAAATCAGTTTATCGTTTGCACTTATCAGAAATTCACAGCAATCGGAAAGAAGTATTGGTGGCAAATCTGCTTCAGCCTGGAAATATGCAAAGTATTTCTCCGGACCTGTCGGTTATTCTTTTGGCAGAAAAGCACAAAGACCTAACGGGTAATATCGTAGCGTTGCAGTTGGAATAGGGAAGTTAGATCACGTGTATTAGATCAAATGAGCCCTTGATTCGTCTAAATACACTGCTGGTCAATGTTGTTCTTCTTAAAAGCCTATCGTTCTTTATTCATTAGGTTCTAATAACCATAACTGACCAAAGTGTGCCATGTTACCAGCGAAAACTTCTGCTTCATCTCCCTCTCCTGCAAATATATCGGCTCTAATGCCACCATTAATTGCTCCTCCAATATCTTGCGCGAGGAATACTCTTTGGATCTTGGTGTCCTCAATCGGATTTGGAACAGAAATATAGGTCATTGAGCCAAGAGCAATGTAGCGTTTGTCCACTGCCATAGAACGCATCGCCGTAAGCCTGACATTAAGCGCGCCCACAGGCATTCTGCCTTCGTGTTTTTCTTCGCGGAAAAACACATAACTTTGATTGTTATATATAAGATTTTTGGTTTGCTTTTCAGTAGCTTGATCTACCCAATCTTGTATTGCGGGTAATGACATGATTTCAGCAGGGACATCACCACACTGGATCAGAGCTTTTCCGATGGAGACATAGTTGTGGATGTTCTTACTATCATATAAAATTGAAAGCTTACTGCCATCAGGAAGCTTCCCAACGCCACTGCCTTGCACCTGAAGTAAAAAAGTATCAAGGTAATTATCGGCCCATAAAAGGACTTCATCATCCGGTAAAGCGCCACTATCCAGCTGCGTTCTTGAAAGTGTTCTGGCGGTATCAGAACCCTTATAAAGAGGGTGTTGATAGTTCCCTTCTTTCACTCTCGAAACATTGATATAGGGTGCGTAATAGGAAGTGAATTTGCCAGAATCGCTTCCTTCTACAACCATTTGATGCGGTGTAAAATGTTGCTCGATTAATGCGTGAATATTTTCACTCTCACTAGATGGGATTTTTTCACAGAAGCTTCGCCACCCATCGGGGAGCTTTTTGGCTTTGCAATTATTTCTGATAGCTGAATGTAGCGATGCTGGTTCCGTCTTACTTTGCCATCCTGGTAAGTCTGAAAAGTGCTTTTGTATCTTTTTTAATTTTAAGTTAGCAGTGGCGGCTCTTTGCTCTCTTGAGCCTTTTAGTTCTGTGGCTATTTTGCGACCGTCAGGACAAGTCAAATAACTCTGGTTTGCCCCAACAGCACATGAAAATAGGGTAAGTAGTACAATGCAAAAACGCATTTATCCATTCTCCTTTACGTATTTAGAAAGAAGCGATTAAAGAGATCTTGACAAAATTGACTGAGATCCTGAAACCCGCTCTGGTGATTCTTATTTAATTCTTAGAAAGCCTTATTAATAAAATCTTGTTATTATATTTGGTTATTCTTATCGATAAAATGTAGAAAGGGAGCTCAAATGCTAACTAGGGAATATTTTTTAACTGCACGGTACAAAAACCTATTTTGGTACTTCTTTCGATATTCTTCAATGTTGGAGTTTATGCCTCTGATTTGGCTATTTCAAAAAAGGCATTGCTAAAACTTGGCGAAGAAGCCGAGCAACACTATAAAGATGGTGCCGTAGTCCTATATAAAAACAGTGTAAGTTCGGTGGATGCTAATGGCCTTGAAAGCTACAAGTACTATATCGCCATTAAGATCCTGGATTCTGAAGCGGCCAGGGACTACTCCCAAATGTCGACTAAATTCAATTCTTATTATTTTGAACGAAAAATTGATTTTGCTCGTGTAGTTAAAAGTAATGGCGAGGTTATGCACCTAAAAGACGACGCCATCATTCGCGAACACTCAGGCAGCAATAGTAAGTCTATAGATGATATTCAGTCCATAAACTTTGCATTACCCAATGTCAAGCCTGGAAACATTATCGAATTGCACAGCAGTATGACTCAGCATTCTCCACTTATTGAAGGTCATTGGTTTAGTAATTACCGGATGAACTATGTGCAGTTTATTGAAAGCAGAAACTGGATCCGAATTGATCCGGTTATGAGTTCTCGTCTGGAAATCACTTTACCAACTGAAAAATTTATCAAGCATAAGATTAAAAATATGACTGCAGAACCGGTAATTACTCGGGACGGAGAATATACAAAATTAGTGCTGGAAACTGGCAAATTAACGGGAATAGAGCCGGAGAAGAGAATGCCTATGTTGTTCAATATCCTTCCTACTGTTGACATTACCAGTATGGAACGTTGGTCTGTTATAGATTCCTGGGCGGCAGACATGTTCGCAGACAAATATGACGTGACACCTGATATCGCTTCACTGGCAGCACAAATTACTCAGAACACCGATACAAACTTAAGCAAAGTTCAGGCTGTATTCGAATACGTACAAAATAATGTGCGTTATATAGGTGCCCATGTTAACCGTGGCGGATTTGAACCTCACAAAGCTTATGAGGTGCTTGAGCAGGGATATGGTGATTGAAAAGATCAATCTGTTTTAATTATTGGGTTACTTAAAGCGCTTAATGTTAAAGCTTACCCCGTTTTAATTTCACCTGATTCCAGGGATAGTGTTGACCCTGACTTCCCTGAATTAGACTTTTCTCACATGATTACCTATGTACCCGGATCAGACATTTGGCTTGATACCAGCGACATGACTGGCAATTTCCCTGGGATATATGCGTCACTTGAAGGACGGACGGGCCTTATTATTGATGGTAACGGTGGTCAGCTGAAAAAGATCGACACATCAGATGCGACGGAAAATCTTGTTATTGCAAAGATGGCTTATTCTTTAGAGGAAGAAAAGATACAGCTGAATTTAAGTTTAAAGTTCAGCGGACACATGGACACCTTAATGCGCAACATTATTAATAATGTACCGGAACCTTCGGATTTCATTAGACAAATTACGGCGCCATTTTCCACGCAGGAAATTTCCAATTTCGAAATATTGAATCGAGAAGATTGGTCAAACCCACTGGAGTTTAATGTTCAAATCAACGAAGCCGGGGTGCTCTCAGAAGATATGTCGAGGTTCAGTTACATGGACACCATGATGTCGTTGCAAAGTAACTTCACTGAATTTGCTACTTTAGAAAAGCCCGAGGACCGCATTCATGATTACGTGTCGCAATTCGGATTAAAAATGGTGTTGCAGAGAGATTATCCCAACATTATTGATGGCGGTGTGTTGGCCATCGTGCAACCCGCAACGGAATTTGAATCTGAAAATTTCCAATTAAAACACAGTGGTGATATGGACGAAGAAAGTGTACGTCTGACTACTTCGCTACTAATCAAAAACAAAATTATTCCGAAATCTGCCTACGCAACCTTTTATGAGGAAGTACTGCAAATTCGCGAGCATTCTTCCAGTACTTTTATATATGTAAAAGACTTAAAAGGCATTGCCCAAAGAAAGCCCATAAATGAGGACATTGAAGAGCAAATTCAGTATGCAGAAAATCTTTTGGATGCTGGCGAATTTGAAGAAGCGTTGCTACAAACTGAAAAACTGATTAGTAAGTTCAGTAATAGTGGCAAAGCCCATTACTTACACGGCGTTGCACTTGGATTTAATGACCGCTATTCCGAATCAGAGTTAATGTTTGAAAAAGCTGAGTCGATGGGGTTTTAAAATGAACGCTTTCAGATACATCATCATTTTATTCGCGGTTTGCCTGGTAGGTTGCAGTGCTACTCAGAAAAACGTTAATCAACGACAAATGCAACGAGTTATTGCCAAAAATGCTAATGACTTCATCTCATTGTTCAACTTATTCATGCAACAATACGCAGCATTTGAGAAAAATAAAAATGATGCCAGTTTGCAGACCGCAAAGGCAACCGGCTTACAATTATTGAAGCGCCAGCGTAATCTGTATAGTGTCAAGGACGGCGTTTATCGTCTGCTAATCATGCAATACCTTGCCCACAGTACTGAAGCACACTTGGTTGAATTGCAATCCTTTTATAAACGCCACCCTGAACTTAGTTATGTTGATTTGGCACCGCCTCACTATCTTAAGAGCCTGACACTTTATTATCAGCCGTCTGGTGAAAACAGGCTTCAAAAGCGTTGGCTTAAAAGAGCTATAGAAGAAAACCCTCTTTTTAGTGGTAGCTATACGATGTTAGCAAACCTTGAAGGACTCTCTGAAAACTATGATTTGGCGCTCTATAATTCTAAAAGAGCCTATGAAATCAACCCTACCAATGCGGAAACCGCAGACAGTCTCTATTTGGCTTACGCAGATAAAATTTATGGTCAAAGCTGCTTAACTTCTGACACCTTTTTGCTAGATGAGGCTATTGAGCTGATCAAAATTCTCCTCAAAATAGACCCTCAAGACAAAGCTAAACAAGCTGACCTGGCCTTTTTCTATCAAATTAAAGGACAAGCACGATTGTCGAGTTACACAGCGAATAGGCTGGCTCAAAATAATCCTGAAGAAAAAGAATTGTACAGAGAATCTTTACTGCAGACTGGCGAATTAAACAAGCTTGAAAAAAGCTTGGAAGAAGACACAGATAAACCAGATGAGAGTTTTACTACCCGTTTTTACATGAACCTCATGAAAAAAGACTGGCAAGCAGTCATGGCAATGGAAACTGAGTTAAATGAAACATCAGAACCATCCGTATTTGAAATTACCTATCTCGGCCTGTTGATGGAGCATTTTAAAGGTAAAGATTCAGCCATTGAGTTTTACGCTAAAAATAGTCGTAGATACGAAGTGAGTTATTAGAACCATGCATTTTTTGATTTCGCTAACGGTAAATTAACAGCAGAGGCACTGTTTAACAAAGCCACATCCCCGTGTGAACTGACAGAAGCGCATTTTGCGGTTGCGCTAGTGGACTTGTTGAATAATGACTTAGAGGCAGCAAAAACAGGATTACAACAATCTGTTGAGCAAAAAGTTTATGTTTATCTGGAAAACATGGTCTCAAGATATTGGATCAAAAACTGGTGATTCAAAAACCAGGATTTATGTCTCGATTTCATGGGACAAGAAAGTGTCTTCTGTAATCGGGACTCTCATTATCAAATTCGGGTCAAAACGCTAGGTTTAAAACTGAAGCAGGGCCAGCTAGCGTTTAATTTGACCCGAATTAAATTACAGCGAGAATGCAGTTACTGACCTGTTCGCTACGTTTACTGACATAATCTACTGAATACCCAGTCGGATCTGTCCCAGACAACGGATTATTCATGATGTATGAATATGGGTTAATGCTTTGTGAACTTCCGGGACTCTGGATAAAGGGATCCACCGACATAAACCGTCCCACGTTATAGTCATACACCCGACAGTTCATATGAATTAATACGGGGTATGAAAAGAAAATTTGCTTAGGTTGGGATTAAGCTAGATCCATTTATTCAACCGTGTAACATTCACCCTGGAAGTTAAAAGTAAGTTTTGGTTCTACGGTTATTAGATGGGAAAGAAGAACAAATACAATTTATCGGACAATGAAGTCCAGGAATGGCGAGAGTTTGAAGCACCTGGTGGGCAGATGTATGAACTGAAACACCTCGATGCCGAAATTGTCATTTATGAAGATAATAAAACTGAGGATCTTAAATATACCTTCTATGTGACCTACTCACATCACTGCTTTACAAAAGGCGAAAGTGAATCATCAGGAACAAAACAAAGCTCGTTATACCCGTCGCCGAAGGACCAAAGGCCCTTCCATGAGTTGCGGTATAAGTTGTCATTTTATCTGCCTGAAATCGTCAGAACTTTACCAGAACAGTTTGTTTTTCATGGTGGCTATGACAAGTATTGTTCAGTCTCCATTACCGATGAAAATGGTGCTCACTATGACTATCAGATCGTGTTTTCAGTTTTTCGAAGCCAGAAGAAACTCAGGCTTCATATAGAGAGTGCATATCCGTTGGATGCACCGTCGGGTAAGAAGAAAAAAGTGGGCTTTTTGAAGATTGCATGGGCATTGTTAAAGAACAAACCTCTGCCGAGGCCGGATAACCGATAGCCAGAAATAACAAAGGCTCCCTTAGGGGAGCCTTCGCCAGAATAAATTCTGGTATTCAGAACGTCTTTACCGGCACCGCCTCGACCATTGCTGGTAACGGAATGTCATACCGAAGTATGTCTGCTGCATCCTAACGTACCCTATAGGTGCGCCTCTAAATATTATTGTACAAAATTGCTTGTAGATCAATTTTAATCTAACGCAGCCAGCAATTTTCACTTTGATTGAATTCCAGGCAAATTTATCAGGTAGGCACCTTTGGGCAATCTTTCGGCTTGATTTAGTTCCCTTTGAACAATCAAAAGATACAAGTTAATGGTTAATTTGACTCTGACCCGAAATAAAATACGAATTAAAAGAACTAGTCAGCGTCTTCTGGGTCCACTTCATCGCCGTTGTAGGACTTTTTGAGTTTGACCTTTTTAACCGACACGGTATTGTCCATCACCCGGCAAGACTCATCGTATCCATTGGGGAAGACCAGTTGCACATACCAGCCTTTGCGCTCGGCTTTGCGAAGACGGTCTATTTTTTTGTTAAGGTCGTTGTCGCCCTCGTTGCCCAGCACATGCCAGGGCAGGCCCTGAAGCTGGACATACACCATGCCGTCACGTTGATAAATACGCTCAAATTTAGCTGGGTGAAGAGGGTGTTTACAGGAGCGAAGCTCCGGCCCTCTGAACGACTGGCCAACGGACGGCCAGGCTGGTAGCCCTGACCAGGGATGGGTTAATCCTTTTAGTTCGCCCTCTACAACTCTTGATTAATTGAAGGACCTTCACTTACTTTGGCGGCAAGTACATTTGTGCTCAACAGAGAGCTGCCTGCTAACAGCATGATTAATAGTAGTTTTTTTATATTCTTTCCTAAATTATCCGTCTATTCCTTTACGAGAAGAGTTTTAATCTAACCTGGTCCCTTTGATATATCTAAAATCAGAAATCAACTTACTGACCTCTTTGATTTCGGTTCACTTTATCGATGATTAAGGAGCAATCAAAAGCACTTCAATTTTCTTCTTTTCATAGTCGATATTGGATATTTTGACAGTTGCAGTTTCGCTGATATTTAGTGTTGCGTTGTTCTCAGTATTTATCACTAATGCTCGCAATCCCTTTTTTAGTTCCACAAAAAAACCATAGTCAGCCTTACTGACGACCTCTGCTTTTACAATATTTCCAATAGTCAATAACTCCTGGTCTCTCCACGGGTTAAGTTCAGGGTAAGCTTCTTTAATTGATGCTGAAAATGACATGTTGTTTACTTTTAACACTTTAGCTTTTATTTTATCGCCAATTCTAAATTCATCATTCATTCGAGCACTCAAACCAAAAATATTCCAAGAAATTTCAGGAATTAAGATTAAACCGTCATATTTGCCATATTTGATTTCCAATCCGTATTGCTTCAGATCAGAAACCTCAACTTCTATAATCTCATTTTCGATAACATTCATTTTGAAATCAAAAGGGGCGGAGTTATTGATTTTCAATGCTATCCTTGTAGGCTTGGGATTTCCTGTCGCCCCCTCTTAGCATTGGCGCAGCTCTTCTACCCGTCCGGGCTTCTATCTGACGCTTAAATCGTTCACTTCCCAGCACCCATGCCTTATTAGTGGCCTCCCTAATTTCTTGCAGCGAT